>QVAJ01000468.1:193931-207384 GCA_003546035.1 Mixornis gularis | reverse complement strand
TTGGTACTGTGCATAGTTTCAAAGTTCATAGTTAATGTGAAACTCAGAAAAGGCTCACCCAGATAGTGGATTTTAACATAAGTTTTTGTATAAATATAKAGAAAGAAATGCCACTGAATTATAAAGAAAACAATGAGGCAAATAACTGCACATAGAAAACTGACAAAATTTCTGCTTGCTTTTAGAATCTAATCTAAAGATTTAATGTTGAAATTATCAGAAATCCTTCCCTAGTTTGATRGATTGACATATTTCCTAGTGAATGCTTAGCGAACTATATTTACAGGAAATATCAATTCAAACTGTGAAATGCAAGTGACTAGGTAAGATTCCTTCAAAACTTCTTAACAAAGATGATGCATTATTGAAACCTGAATATGATAGAATTTTTCTCTAAAAAGAACTGTATACAAAGTGACTTAAAAGACTCTGTTGGGAGCACATTGTATATATCAGAAATTGAGGACTAAAGACAAGAGCATGCTGTTTTCTCTTCTTATACCTCTGATACAACTCCAACATTAATGAGAAGTTGTGTAAGATGTTATGCTGGTTTCCTAATGGAGCTTAAAATGGAATAACAATACAGAGAAATATAAAACTCAGGAGAAACCTCTGGCTGCATGCTGTTGCATGCATCTTCTAATCTAATGTCAGGTCCATGTTGTTTTCCACTTTTCAACAAAACTATTGAGTTTTCTTCTATTGTGCTGGTAAGGCTGTCTGCTTAATCCTCTGATTTTTTTTTTTAAATTTTATTTTTAAATTTTGTTTTAATATTTTTACAGTGAATGTATATCTATTTCCAATATTAGCTTTATCTTATCTAATATTTACCTTCGTGCCTATAAAGATCTATCATATCTCTTTCAGCATTTGTTTTTCTAAGTTAAAACTAACAAACTAACCTCTATTTTCCATTTATGGTTCAATTTTCTGTGTCCTTGATCACAGCTGTGAATTCTATGTTAACATTTTCTGACTTATTTCTTCATTCTTGAGGAAATATCCAGCTGAGATCTTGCACAATKACATTATGATTTATCCATTCCTTCTGGAGGTGCTACTCTGCATATCCAAAAATTAGACTTTTTTTCCTTTCACATTGTATAGTTGGCTCTTAAACATCCTATGATACACTAATCTAGCTATTTTGTAATAGTTTATAGTAGTTTGTACAGTTTACAATAAAAATTCATAGTAATAAATACTTAGTAAACCCCTAAGTTACTTGGCRCAATAGAATTTATCAAACATAAGATACATATGATAGAATTAAGAGAACAAACATCTGCAATTAAGCTACAGGACAAAATAAGATCTTAAAATATTAATTGCTAATATTTTTTCTATCTTTCCTGGGGTTTTTTGTTAATAGATAGATAGATACTTCACTTTTCTCTTTTCATCATTCCAAGCTTTTTAAATACTTTGATATTAAAGAAAATAGGTTACCTCTATAATTTGACCACTGAAAGCCCTAGTGACAAAGGGTAAATCACCATTGCAGTATTTCACAAAAAGTTTAAATTGTGTCATTAGCGGGATACAGAAACTGCTTCAGGGAGGAGGATGGACAGGAGGGAACGCAGGAATGTCTTGGTTCCAATCCATTTTCTAGTCTTGATAAATATTTTGGATGCAGAATAATGGTTCATAGAAATTGAATCCCTTTAAAAATAGAAAGCCGGGGTTAAAGTGTGAAGATATGGACTGTGAAAATAAAATTTGAGGTCACTAAGCCATAAACCTAATTAAAATTGAACAACATAGAGTTCGTCATCCCAAAAGCCTAAATAAAACCTCCACTATGAAAAGGCACTAACATTCTTCAGAATTATTAATTTTTCAACAAATATTTGAGGCAGTGGTTTATCCTGTTTGTCCATAACTTAAATAGCTTTTTCTGAGATATTGGTTCTTTTTTTGTGTATCTATTGTTACTATTTGTAACAATGTCTAAATGTAACCAATAGGATAAAGCAAGTTTTTTCACCCTTGGAAAAATAACAAATGTATTGACCTGGCTACATTAAGGATTAATGATGAGTTTTGGGACAAGGAATCCTTTGTGCTTCAGATAAACTAAAAATACAGTTAGCATTGCTTATGGGAGGCCTGGTATTCTGTAGTTCAGCCTGTGTAAACATGGGGAAAAAATAACTTGACTTTGAGACTTGATTTATTCTGGCATAAAAAAAGCTTAATCTGGTTACTGGTGTGTTTTATTTTAAATTCTTTAATCAGGAGTCCCTGATCTGAATGACATTGTTTTTTAACTTCATTGACATTATATTTGCCCTAATGTCAGCATTAGAATCACTGATAAAGATGACTTGTGTAACTCATTTCTTCTGTCAGTTTGACTTATCCTACAAGCTGCCATGTAGTCTTATTCTTCACTTCTATCCACATTTTAAGTAAAGTTAGTCAAAAGTTCATTATATGAAAAAAAAAAAAAAAAACAAAAAAAACCCAAAAACAACAAAACAAACCAGAATCAGAATCATTTGGATACGGTGGTTGGTTGTTTTTTTTTTTTCCATTCCATATTGGCTGATGTACAAGGAAAGCAGAAATTTCAGGAGGTTCAGAGGACTGAACTGTGAGGGTTTTGGAGATGAAAAGATGAAGTTTAGTATTTCCACTTCAGAAACTGTTACTGTTGTCTACCACCTACAAATACATTTTCTTCTAGGGAAGTAAGAAATTTAGGTTTTGCTGACATCAGACACTTGAATTGCAGTGCACTCTTTACAATTCAGTACTACTTGTGCTGAAGTAACAAATCTAATTCCCCTCATTAAAATCATACAATACCCAATCGCCTTACAATACTTGAGAAGGAGTTGGAAAAAAAAAAGGGTTCAAAGGCTCTACATGAATCTATTCAAAATCTTAGCTGAAGTTTCCCATTTTCTTCTATCATTTATGCCTCTCCTTTTCTCCTACAAATAATTCCATCTTATTTTCATCTGGGAGAATTTATAACATAATCTTGTCAAGAATAAGCAAGCTGTTACAACTAAAAATGAGGAAGATATCTCCACATATTCAACTATCTTTCTAAATTCACCTCCAGGACAGTAGGGGAAGTAGGTAACCTATTGGACAGTGATTGTTAAAAATRATGCCCAGTATTTTAAAATGTCACATCTATCAAGCTACTGTATAACTCTGGATGGTTGCCATGGTGCAATGCAATGTTAAAAGAAAAAAAAAAAAAAGTCAAAAATATTTACATCTTAATGATATCTACATGCACAAAGCATTCTGGAGAGTGGAAGATGTTGAAGCTTTCAAGTAGATGCAAAATATTTCATAGAAATTTTTAATAAAATCTGGAAGAATGTCAGAAACAGCCTGTGAAAATGCAAACATATTTATGTCAATATAGATTTTCCTTCTTTTGAAGCCATAACCTTCCACCATTACCTGGAAAGACTGGGTTGTTTTTACTTATCAAGCTCCTAATCTTAGTGCATAAAAACCCCCAAACAACAAAACAAACAAACAAACAAACAAACAAAACCCCCAGAAAATAATCACATCGTATGTTCTACCAGCAATGATAGTGAAACAGCTGATATCACTTGGCAGACATCAAGACACTTAAGTGCTCCAACTAAATGCAGAAGAAGAAATTTGTCTAAAAGTGTTCTGAATTTCGAAGATTTTACTTAACCTTTGTCATTTTGTGTCTCTGAATAACAGCAYTGCCTTTACCACTTACCTATTTTTTTCATTGTGCATTTGAATACACATTTTATAGGAAATAGCTTTTGAAGTTTCATAAATAATTCTCTTTGCAGTGACATTCTGCATCTTTTTCACCAACAAATAGGTGAGCTTAGCTGGTTCTAAAACAGATTAAGGTAAGGTAAGGTAAGGTAAGGTAAGGTAAGGTAAGGTAAGGTAAGGTAAGGTAAGGTAAGGTAAGGTAAGGTAAGGTAAGGTAAGGTAAGGTAAGGTGAAGTATGAGATGTAAAGCTAAAAAGCTGAATTTTGATTAGGTTGTAGTCATAAAACTATTTTAAAACACTGAAATGAAAAAAAAAAAGTAATTGAAAAAGAAAAATCATAAACACTCTGCATTTCATGTTCAGTATTTAGTATTCCTAAAAGGCAGGGCTTAAATTTTGTACGTTTAAGTACTGATTGAGGTGGAGGTTGTTTTATATCTCTTCTAAACTCCTTCACAGATAAAGCTGGGCTTYAAAATGATACTCCTTCTAAAGGAATGATCACTGTATACATAGAAGCCAACTAGGAGGTTCCTATTATTCATCTTGTTTGCTCGAATGTTTTGTTGGTAGACTCAAAAGRTTCACAGAAATCTAATTATCAGTTCTCAAACTGTGGTCAGCAATAAGCAGCCGTGTTGTTTCCTGCCTTTCCCATAAAAAGCATATAAAATCTGAATTGTAGCAWCCAACTGGTGTTGAAAGGTTAGTTAGGAACTATAAAAATTTGGAGTGTTGACAGCAATTTATTGCTTGACAGACTCCAGTTTGTATAACCACTACAGTCCTAGTCCTTAGTACTTAGACTAAGTAGCAGAAATTAACAGTAAATACATGAAAATACTACCCTCTTCTTTAGCTTTAACTAACATATCTTCTGTAAAAGAAAGGAAATCTATTAGGATAAGTAGATGGTCATTAATATCCCAAAATGAAATCTAAGTACGAGGTCATAACATCTATATGACACATGCATCAAAGGTCTAGGTGGGTTTTGTTACATCCTGTCTAAGCAAAACACACTCCAAACTTAGCAAAGAAAAAGTGCTAAAAGACAGAAAAAGTCTTTAAGATCTTAGCMATACRCACAAATTTTAAATTTTCTAAACTTTATGTTTTAACTGCTTGGTTAAATATACGTAACCTTTGTGACTTATACATCTCAAAATTAAAGGAGTTTGAATATGATGCAAAATCTGGAGATGTCAGAAGTGCATTGTCAGTAAAGAAGCTAAAAGAGAAAAAAATAAGCTGTCACTTGTATGCAGGAGTTAATAAAAAACAAAAGGTACTTCATYAGTCATGACATCAACAAATGTGTGATTTAACTTCGTTATTTGTACTGGTAAAATGGTAGGACTTTATTTGTTTGCTACTGCAAGTTAGAGATTGCTTCAGGATCCCTGGCCTCATGAAATAGAGATGTAGCTAAATCGCTTTGACAGCRAAAGGGTAAAATCTTTGGATATGACAACAGTAAAAGCTTTACTAATGGTAGACAAAACTGAACTCCAGCTCTTCTAAAAAAACCCTGGTTCAACATGGTTCAACTCCATGTACCTTTAAATCTGTTGTGCTTCAGTAAATTTAATTGCAATTTTCACATAGGCTTGCAAGCTTATTTAGAAAAATATTAATCATGTGCAGCTATAAAAGCARCTATCAAAAAAATGCACTTGACAGAAGAGGAGAGAACAGTACCCTTCCTCAAAAAGAAAGTGCTTGGGAAAATGTCTCGATCAAAGGATTTTCAATAATTAATCTATAGATAATCTTATAMTTGAGCAGCATACATCAACTTTATCTACTTTTACCATATATGACAACTATATTTTCTCTTTGTATTGAATCCCAGATTTTTTTGTGCATTTCCATAATTCACGGTCTAAGGATGGGAAATAAGGAGTAGGCACACATTGTCATAAAAAACATAGTTCATGTGTGAATTCCATGTTAAAATTAAACAAACAAACAGACAGAAAAAATCTGCCAAAAAATTAAAACTAAAACAAAAACAATTAAAGAAATTTCTCATGTGAGGGCTTGTACTAGCTTCAGTATCATAAAGATTCCAGTACAGATTAAGCTTATGGTTCTACTTTAATTCTACTCAAATAGACAAGAAAGCCAAGCCACAAAATTTTATTGAGGAAAATTAGGTTTTCAACTGAATTATCTATGTTTTAAATTTGTATAGGGAATATGTACCAATAAAAAGAATTTCCCAGGTTCTTTGTGGATAATTAGTTTAAATATTAGATTTGATGTTACTGGATGAAAAGATGAAAATTCTAAAATTTAACTAAGATTAAATATTTCACTATAAAGCTGACTTGAGGCTCTCTCCAAAGCCTTTTTTACAGTTCTACAATACACCATGCAAGAGGGTCATAAAAATGAGAGTACAGACAACTTACAGCTAATWCTCCCCTCAAAATCTTGGACTCAGGAAACCATTTATTTGAAATCTCTCCTGATTTACTGACCCTCAAATAGGATGACTAATGGAACAGAAAAAGACAAAATATGTCCCAAAAGCCAAATTCTAAATTCTTTTCTCTCTACTTACATTGTTAAAGSCCATAAATTTGGATTTTAAATCAAGGTACTAAAGAATAAAAATGCAATGTACAAGGCTAGAAATGTTTTGAAACATTTAAATGGAATATTTGYACTTCAGTGTTTGAAGTCATTGCAAAGACGTTTTCCTTTAAATTATTTAAGCAGAGTGGGAATAAAGAAACTGAAGCAATTGCAGATGTTGGCAAGTTCTTTAAGTAGCTGAGATAGATTCTGACATCTGCTACCACTACTGGTAGAGTGTTTTGATTCAGGAGTGTTAATAACTCTCCTTTTATATCTTTCTTTGCACAGATTTAATAAATTTTTAAAATTTTGGATGTAGAGTTAAAGCTGTGTGTTTCCAGTCGAAGACAACTTAAGTAATGTGACTAAAACGTAAACTGTGCTTCAAAAATACATAAATGAAAAAATCTTGCTTTTACTTTATTGGTTATCTAGAAGCAACATATATAAAATCCATCAAATACAACTTTTTTTGGTTTTGTTTTTAATTACTGGTCATAATAAAAAGAACACTTATTCTTTCTTACTCATTTCCTTTTTTTTAGAGATTACATTTATGAAGGAAAATTTTCAAATTTTTGTCCTATATACAATGCTAGATGCCAGAAAATGCTCAACATTTCATTCTCTTGTGACTCATTTATCACTGCAATCTTTTAAACAGAGGCTTTTTGAAGTCTCTGTCCTGTGTGGGTGGCTCATTCAGGAGCTACTCAGGCAAAACATGTCTGTGATTGTGTTAATTTTGATGGGCCATCACAGGTCTGCCTCATCCTCAAACCACCCACATCTTCTTTAATTGCTTTGGCAGGTTTGTTAAACCAAGTAACATCAAATTTCTACAAACTTTCAGTCTTCTGACTGTACTCCATGCAACTTACTGTTGTATTCRCATCAGAATTTGTGTTTTACTGTTGCAAAAGGAAAACTTTTAAAACTTGAAAAGTGATTTTATATGGCATAAAAAAATATTCACCAAGAAAGATAAAACTACATTACTATCAAACATTTTATATTTTTGGAGTAATTTATATTTTTAGGTTCAAAAGCTTCTGTAATATCAACATTAAATTTAACAGATTTTGCTTGGTTGTAAAAAGTAAAATGGTCTTTGATCCTTATTTTTTCTACATTGTTGTTGACCACACTTCTGGTTCACTTGTCATTTTTATTGAAGTATTTACTTTATGTTCCAGCTATGTTTTCTGTCTTTGCTAATTCCTTGCGGTAGTGTTAATGTTTTATAGGTATTATTTTGCATTTGTTATCAGTGATTGCTGATGCTTCTCTTTTCACATCTCCCTCAGCATCCTCAGGCAAATAATAGGGATTATTACTCCAAAATATAAACAAATTAACAATTCCCAATTGGGGCATCCAGTAGAAATAATAATAAAAAATCCTCTTCAGGTTCACTACAGAGGAACCTTTTACAGTTTCAGTATCTTGCCCTTGAGAATGCTGGGGTGCATAAGCTATTGTGTTCTTCCTTCTTATAGTAACAAAAGCAGAGTATACTCTATAATTATATAGGTGAGACAAAAGGTTTGTCTGGATCTTCATTACATAGAATATTTGCATAGTACAAGCAAGATCTTCATCCTTATTGTCTTTCTTTACTGAACATCACTTGCCATCTGCTGGCTGAGTTGCAATTAAAGTGCTTTTGAATATGAATTCATTTTTATTGTTTATCTTTCTAATTTTACTGTAATTTATTTTTTTTAAAAAAAAATCAGTATATCTTGTCATTATCTGTTTCTGAATTTTACCTTTATGTACATATTGAGCAACCATGTGGACTTTGACTACTAAATGCAATAGTAACTAAAGAAACAAGCAACATTTCACACATTCCAGATGTTGTCAACCTGAGTGGYGCTTGTCTTCTGATATAAAGAAATTGTCATAAAATTAGTAGGTTTTGGACAATCTTCAAAATAAAACAAAACAAAGTCTATCAGAAATGAGAAAATKAAATTAAATAATATCTGTATGAACTGTGGAGGAAAATAGGAAGTTTATTATGTAATGGAGGCAATTAGCGTAAAAATTTGATTACAACAAAATAAAATATTGGAAAAGAAATCAAATATTTGTGTAAAAGAAGACATCTGACAGAGAGCATGCAAGGAAATTGGAAACTAAATTGTCAAGTAAAAGAACTTTTAAATGGAAATAATTAAATAGGTAAGAGTAGCCTACGGTAATTTTGTATATTTGTAAAATCATGGGTTCCGTCGTTGTTCTTTGACTAACCTGTGCCTTAACATAGTGTGCAGATATTTACCAGCTATAATGGATTTGTTCACASAAGTACCATTAAAAGCCTGAGGTTATTTTGCAGAAGAAGAGAAAAGTGATTCTCTGATAATTTACAAAAGAGCGGAAGACTAAAGAGAAATCTCCTTGTCCACATGTATTTTTCTAAATTTCTTCTTACTGAAGCTGACAAGCTAAATTCAATTGAAATCAAGGTGGCTGAAGAGGATAAAAAACAACACAATTTCAGTCCATAAGATAGATGCAGATACGTRTTAAACTGAAGCTCAGGAAATAAATATTAGTCAATTAGAGGCCAGTTGAATTGACTCATGAGATGCTAAGTCTAAAATACTGTTAAATACAAAATTTTGTCCAATATAAACATTAGAAAAGTAGGTTACAACTGTAGTGTAGTGTTACTACTCTGTAGTTTATATACAGATTGGTAATCTTTGGCATAGGAGAATTACAGCATGTTACKGATTAATGAATATAACCAATAACAGTATAATAAATTTAATGAATAGTACTCATTCTTCTTAACTGAGTCTTTTAGCTTAACAAATTTGACATATTATTTGATAGTCAGTACTATGAGAAATGGTAGTGGGAAAGGCCCAAATGGTATAATTACAAATGCAGAATACAGAATTTGAGATTAAATTAATGACCTTTAGGAAATCATGATGGTGAAACAGTACACTTAGTCGTAAAAATATGACTTCTGCTTCTTTTAGGGTACATAGAACGCTCCTAATAACTACAAAAAATTATCTTATGTGCTTCTTACACACACAATCATAGACATGACCAATCTATTACTCTCCTGAAAGAACTACAAATAAAGAAGAAGTGGAAGCCAAGTAAAGTCCAAAGTTGTACATACAATTGATCTTTTTTAATCAAATCAGATGAGGCAGAAACAGTATTTGGTTTTTGGTTTTAATAGAAATTAAAATATAAAAGCTTTTTTGCTTTAGAGGACTCAATTGGCTAAAGAATGTTATCTTGCCCAAAAAAAGCAAAGGCAAATTGAGACTAGATTCAGAAATCTGTTAGTGGTTGCTCTGCCATTAAATTATATATGTCTAAGTAYTCACTTAGAAAGTAGAATTTTGTTTTAAATCACCTTCCTTTCCAAGAATACTTTGTACACCCATTTTGGATTACCTAGGGTAATAAAGAGTGATGGGTATAATTGCATATAAGCATTTAAACRATTAATGAACCTCATGAAATAGAGATTCATTCAAAACTCTACTTTATTTTCTAGTTCAGCAGTTATCTGAGAATTTATTGGTACAGCAGATCAGCTGCTCAAGGTCATCACCCCCAATAAACACAAGAACGCACACACACACACACACACAGAGTAAGTTTATTAGTTTATAAGCAATATATAATAGTGAAAAAATGAAATTATATTGAACTACTAAGCTGCACACCATTGTTAAGGAGTTCAATCAAAACTCCTGTGCAGAAGCAATGTGTAAGCAGCAGTGAACCTTGTTTTTGCACAGAGTTTGTTAGACTGAGTACTTAGCCATGGAAAACAGCAAATGAACAGGGACTGCTGAGGCTGATACAGCTTTCTTGCAGCAGGACTGAGCAGTATACACACTCTGGCTGATTATTTGGTGTCTGAAAACTACTCTTTTGTCTCTTTTTTTTTATAATTCTCCAAGATGCATTGTTTCTAGCTATAAAAAGATTTATATCTGGTTAGAGACAAACCTTAGGCGTGTGAAATAGGATCAAAAACTACTTTCTTAGAATTTTTTTTAATACTGCATCCTTCAACTTCCATGACTGAAATAATACTAATACTGATATAACTCATGCCTACTTCATAGTAGTACAGGACTTCAATGAATGTTGCTAATATGGTGAAACACAGTCATAATGCTATTTCATAATTTTATTTTCTACACTTGACAATTTTAAAATTATGCATAATTGCACCATTATAATATAAGATCTGTAACTTGTCACTCCGTAATTTCACTTTGGTTTCTTCTAGACTCACCGCAGCACGCATTTCCTAGAGTTGTGTATGTAAAGGAAGTCTATTTTCTTTAAAAGCACCTTCAGTGCTTTCTTCTGAGTAGCTGAGGTTTGTAGCCTTTCTGGCAGTTCAAACTATCAAGCAACATCACAATTACCAGGTACAAGCTGTATTTCTCATAACACCTTCAAAAGATAGAAAAGGTATTCTCAGAATGAGATAACGAATGATTTGTGATGTAGTAATAACATTGAGATGGCATGCTAAGCTTGGCTCWTTTTTTTTCATATAGATCTGTGTTTTGACTGAAGCAATGGGGCTATTTATGTCAACAGGTAGTAGTGATTAACTCCCAATATCTGTAAAGGTAAATTAGAACTATTCAGTTACTATGRTTTTTCATGAAGATTCTCCTGTTTACTGTTTTAGTAAGACAATTTAGTAAAAATTAAAATAATAATTTTAAAAAATCTAACACTGCTCTTACATGTGTCAACCATTTATTAGCTGAAAAACTTTTTTTTTTTTCATTTTATTTCCTTGGAATGACAAAGCGTATTGTGGAAGTTTATCTATTACTAGAAAAGAAAAATCGACCTTGGGCAAATTCATTTATCTCAAAATACTGAAAATGGGAAATAATAAGAATCATATTAGCTAAAACAATGTCAAGAACTTAAAAAAGACAATTCTTCACTACTCTTAACAAAATAAATGTGAAAATCCTTCAGTGTCTTATATGTTAAGTCTCTCTTGTTTTGGAAAGAGTTGTACATTTCTACATGTCACTGAACCCAGCCCCCTGATAATGTAAGCAACCATATTGTAAATTGATTCACYTTTCTAATAAAATTAGCAATATATTTTTGTCCCACTTACTCTACTGACTTAATACTCTCCACTACTGTGAGATTGAATGTTAGAAATGTCTGGTTTTTTTCTCCTAAATTTATTTCTGCTGCATTTATATCAATTTGTTCTTGTGCCAACTTTGCACTTTAGCTCTGTAATGTATTTATGAGAAATTATAAACCTGTATAGCTTTCATTTCACTAGGATAAGTAAGTCAATCTGGTTTAGTACTTTTGACTAAATTAAGCTATTTTTATAAGTCCTTTTCTGCATCTGAATAAATCTGTTTAAAACAATGACCTGTACTGTATAAAGMAAATATTGACCATATTATTTAAGGAATCTAGGATAGTATCCTCATGTGATAAAACTGTAAAACAGGACATTTAGAATGAGAATTCAGAGTATTGTTGGCATAGTCTGGAGCTTATTTGTTTCTGTAAATTGGATAGGGAGACTTTTYTTATAATTATGTTCCAACTGAAAACCTAAAACTAGATCATAGAAATTCTTCCCAATATTTCAGATGAAATTTCCCTTGTGTTTTGGCCCAACCCCTTACCTCTTGCAAGTACATGGCCTGATCAGCCCTACAACAGTCAGTGACTTTTTCATGTCTCCATTATACTGCTAGCTGAAGAATTAATACAGACAGGATTTTGTCCTTCTTTGCCCTTTCCAGCTTGGAATTTCCATGCATAAAAYCTTTTATTATGAGCAATCACGCACTTTATACTAATATAGTTTATTTTCCATTTCTGTTCCCTCAGAGTTAGTTCTTCCTGTTCTGATTCTTTCTATGAATGATGCTTTCCATATTTTAATTTCCGGAAATGTTATTAACAGCTTGCAAYGTTTTTGTTCTTATTAGTGAGGTCCTTGGGATAATGATTTACTTTTCATCCTGGTGGCTTTCCTTTGAATACTGCTATTCTCAATCTGAAGCAAAAGTCCCTACAACTGCAGCCCTCATTCTCCAACTTCAGAATGGTTTGTTGTGTTGAAATATTCTCCTGCAGCCTCCAGGGGCTCTTTGGCTACCTCAGTTCCTTGAGAGGCTTTGGAGGAATATCTCAGGGACAAGACAAAAGATCCCAAAAGAGGCTCCTTCCCCCGGATTAGTCCAAGGTGTTTATTCTTGAAGGTTTCCAGGGGGGAAAGAGAACGAACAATGAAGAACAATGCCTTATCTGTCCCAGGGGCTCAGGAAGAGATAGCTGGACCTCAGCCAATTAGGTCAAGAAATTAAGGAAGGGTCAAACTACATGGTTACAGGCTTCAGGGGTCCTGGGGAAAAACCATTCCCCGGAGAAATACAACACTGTGTGGCTCTACGTTAAATGCTTTGCATCGTATCTSTAGAGTTTAAGAAAAAATAGCCAGTGCATTACAACTTTCCTGGGAAAAGCAATATTAGAGAAATGAATATTATATTTAGACGCAGGGTGATCACCTAATTGTTGACAATGTTGACAGTAGTATAAGTAATTTATGTGAAATATGCAAGCTTATTCCTTGAATTGGGCACCTTTTTTTTCTTTTTTCTTTTTTCTTTTTTTTTTTTTTTTTTGCCAGCATGGATTGCCATGTTTCGTACAATACTTTATTTCTTAATCTCAATTTCATATAAATAGGATTAGCTAAATGTAGTTCTTGATTAAATGTGATTTCTTGAGAAATGAGTGCAGACAAAGAATTTTTAAGGCTTCAATACAGACTATCTCCTAAATACAGAGTAACTAAATTATGCTAGGTATGCTTTTTGCATCTGAGATATATAATCCATGAAATTGTTCATATAAAGAATACACTATAACCCATTTGTTACTTTTATGACCTGATCCACACTAATCTCACTGCAAGAATAGTTAATCCAGTTACTTGTCTTTTGAGGATTTAAAATGCAGGAGCTTGTTACTTATTACTTAATTTAGGACATGGTGAAAGTTCTCATCCATATGAGAAAAGCTGCTGCTTTTATATTATTGAATCTGAGGATATC
>QVAJ01000468.1:162429-189857 GCA_003546035.1 Mixornis gularis | reverse complement strand
TTTTGATCCCAACTCTTTACAGGAGCCACCCAGAAAATTCTTTATTCTTTGTCTATATGCACAAGGTGTTCCATCCATCCACGTCTCTCCAATTCAGTGACAAGGATGTTGTGTGGGACAGTGTAAATGCTTAGCATAAATGCAGGTAGATAATGTCTGTTTCTCTGCCCTTATTCTCCARTGCTGTAGCCCCTTCGCAGAAGGGCACCAGATTCATCAGGYATGAKTTCTGCYTTGTAAAGCCGTGTTGGCTGTTACCATTCACCTCCTTGTTTTCATGTGTCTTAGCATAGTTGCCAGGAGAACCTACTCCATGATCTTGATTGGCACAGAGGTGAAACTGACTGTGCCAAGTAATTCCCTGGGTCTCATACTTTCTCCTTTTTAAAATGGAGGTCATGTTTCCCATTGGAAACTTAACCTGACTGTCATGATTTTTCAAAAATTATGGATAAYGGCTTAGCAACTTCATCTGCCAGCTCCCTCAGGACCGTSGGATGAATCTCAACAGGTAGCACAGAATGACACTGTCATTTCAAGACTGCTGATCAAATGTAGTAGGCTAGGCTTTTCACAGAAATATAGATAATAGTAAGTTTGATTTGTTTCTCCTAATGCTTTAAAAAACACAAATGAGTTCTTGGTGTAAACAGACAAATATTTATTTTACAGTGAAAAGCTGGATCTGGACAAGGGAAAATTATATAATTTGCTTCAAATGTTATAATTGACTAAGATATGCTATACAATTACACAATAATGCTCAGAATTTTGTGTTCATTTTTTCCAGACTTTGTTGATCACACTTCAGTGACACTTTCGGTTATATGTCATGGACTGTTTAGGATCACATGTTTTTCTGTAATCACATTTCTCTTAGGGAAACTACTGTCCTTGAACAGCTGCTCTACCTGTCAGACTGAGCAGAGAAAATGTCTATTTTGAGCTGCAGAAGCAGCTGGTTTTCCTTAGTAGGTGCTAAAGTGAATCCCAGTCTGTGTCAAACAAATTTACACTAAGTTCTGGTCCCTAGTGTCATTCCTATTTAAATAATTCCTTTTCCAGTTACGGTCTTTTTCAAAGTGAGCATTATTAAAATCAAAATTTCAAATATTTCATCTGTTTTAGCTATCTGTGTGGAAAAGTCATAGTTTTCACTGCTGGCTGTAGGAAATATTCTAAATAAAATATTCTTGGTTTTGTTGTGGTTTCACCCCAGCCAGCGACCAAGTCCCGTACAGTCACTCGCTCACTCGCCGAGCAATGGGATAAGAAGGTGAACCAGAAGGGTAAAAACCAGAAAACTTATGGGCTGAGATAAACAGTTTAATAGGGATAACAAAAGCCTTACACACATATAGAAACGTCCTGGGAGCTGCTTCACTGGCTAGCTCGCTCCCTGGCCCCTATGTAAGAGAGGCTTGGTGGGTCTGAACCTCAGGCTGAAGCGTGGTTGACAGTGTGAAAGAAAGAGTGGACTCTGCTTGGGTTTCATCTGGCTTTATTCCACCCAGCTACCTCCATGTGCAGATGGACAGAGCAGAGAGGACAAGCCCCAGAGCGAGAGCACTGGCAGCTCCTCTGTTCTCGCCTTAAGTGCAGGGGGCGTACCTTGAGCAGGGAAGAACTTAGAACCAATCTCAGGGGAGGGGTGGTGTGACCCAGAATGGGGGAACTTAACAATGAAAGAAGGTGGTACCGGGGTACCTTGTCAACTCCTAGGGCTTTTTCCCCAGAATCTTCCAGATCTTACAAGGTGATTGACAAGGTCTATCACAAGGGAAACACCATCGGGGGGTTTTAGGATAGGGGTGTAGGAGCAAACCATTACAGACATATAACAAAATATACAGAACATTAGAAAACCCAAAATGCACACCACTACACACACAAACAGAGGAAAACAGGGAATTGATTCAGAGCTACCCATAAGCAGGCAGAAGAGCAGGGCCCCATCACAGGTAACAGTTACTTGGAAAGACAAACACCGTCACCCAAAATGACGCCCTTCTTCCTTCTTCTCCCACTTTGCATCCTGAGCMTGATGTCATTGTGATATGGAATATCCCTTAGGACAGTTTGGGTCACCTGTCCCAGCTGTGTCTCCTCCCAARGTCCCATGCATCCCCAACTTCTTCATCAGCATGGCCATACAAAAAGAAAAAGGCCTTGGCTCTGTGTAAGCTCTGTTCAATAGTAACAAAAATATCTCTGTATTATCAACCCTGTGTTYGGCACAATTGCAAAACACAGRCCCATACCAGCCACTGTGAAGACAATTCTACCCCACACAAAATGAACTGGACAGGAATTCCCATCAAATACTTCTATGAAAAAATGTCTTTTTATTTATATTAAAAAAAGAGAATACCAATATGACCATGTGTTCCAAGCCAGTATGTATGAGGCTTACCTGTCAAATAATTTATGAGATAATATGAAGATGAAAAAAAAATAAATTCAAGCCTTGGTTCTTAGATCCAAACATTAAACCAAATCTTTTAAAAGCTTACAAAAACAACTAAAATTTTCTTTTCATTATTCAAAACAGAAACTAGGATTGCAAGTTTATTCTCACATGTGTAATACGTCTTTAAACTGTGCCAAATGCTTATCAAATGTCATGCGTTCTTTTAATTTGTGCATTTTTTCTGAACAAGTTAATGAAGAAAATAAAATTAGTACTGCAAAGTATTAGCAAATCAGACAAATAATAGCACTATTAATAAATTAATACTTATTCCTATTCCATTCTGGTTCAAGTAGTTGAAAGCTACGGAAAGCAAAATTATGTTATGGTTTCCAGCGATATTTATTTAATTAGATAACTTTTCATAACAATATTATTTATKAAAGTTATGGATAAAATCTTCTAGATTCTGTCAGTTTATTTATGTTTGTTCCATTGTAAAGTTTATTCCTGCTCAGCCATGTGTAAAGAGATCCCATCTTTAGTTCTAAGACTGTCACCCTTGACTGCCTGTTTGTCAGCTCYGCACAGAATCTCCCCAGGCTTTCACTCACTCAGCTCTGTGTGTTGCATCTGATCCTGTGGCTTGTTGTGCAATGCCCTAGTCTGATCATGTTTCAGGCCTTCTAAGGAGCCATTTCTTTTATTCTGTAACCTTGAGGGCATGCAGTCAGTAAACTTGTATTTCTTTTTGATCCTGTTTGGGAATTTTAGCCTTGATCCTGTTTAGTAATTTTTCCCTTTATTTCTCCTTCTCTGCCTTCATAGCAGGGACCATCTCACAAGGGCAAAAATGTCTTGTACACCCGGAGCACAACTGTAAGAAATGTTTTTGATATAGAGTATGGATATGAACAGAATATGTAACACTTTAGGAATGATGCAGCTTTTTATTTTAGAGCTAACTATGATTACATTGAGTAATCAGTTGCCCTGTAAAAATGTGAAATTTAGAAGTATTCTCTGGACAAGATATAACTTAACTGAATTACATTCATTGACAGCCAAACATTCCAGCTTAATGTAGTAGGAAAAAGAAGGTGGATTTATCCAGAAACACAGGAAATCAATTTAAAAAGGAAAAAAAAAAGAAAAAAAAGGAAGAATAAAAAATGCTGTGTCTCAAAAGTTTAGGCTTCTTTGTACACAATCAAGCCTGGAATACAATTGGTAGTTGCCATGTTGCTTTGACTAATCAGGCCATTTTCCTTTCCTCATACTGATTTAAAAACTGTCTTTTGGCAGACAATCCCTTCAGAATCTGGCTCCTTATCTTTTTGTTACTTTGTCAACCAAACATTCAAGCACACCTCTTTTCAACACTGGACTTGCATCAGCTCCATGATTATAGGAATCAGAAAACTTGCGACCGAAAAATAATAAAATGTTTGTTTAAAATCCTCTTCATTTAATTTAGCTCCATAAACACAAGCATAAATGAACAGTTATTAAAAATATAATATTTTTAAAAATTAAATTTTTGAACAGCCACAAAAGTCTTATCAATGAGTCTGGATTACCCTAGAATTCAGAATTATGCYGAAATCACAGTACATTGAGACCTATATTCTATTTCTATTAACGGAAATAATTAAACTCCTGCAATGATTTTTTGCTTGGRTGGGAAAAGATTATAGAGTAATAGAATGATCTGACTTGAAAGGACCCACAAGGATCAATGAGTCCAACGCTTAAATGAATGGCTCTTGGGGATTGAACATATGACCTTGATGCTGTAAGTAGATAGATATTTTTAAGACAAGAAATTATAAAACCTCAAATTTTTGTTTGTCTTTTTATTTTTAATATTTTTGTAATATATTTTTGTATTTCTCATACAGCAACATAGATGAACTCTTCTGATAGTTTAATTGAATCTCCTTTTGCTATGCCTTATCACAATTGCTTCTGCAAATAAGTATCGTTACCTCCCAGGCACTAGGAGCTTGTCTCAGKAGAGTTAACACCTTTTTTCAAGTTCATTAACTGTTCTCATGATCATCACCTGTAATGCTTGAATGATCAAATCTCATTTTCCCAAAGCCTATAACTTACCTCTGTAAACTCATCTTTTACAGTGATCTCCTGTATGTGAGAGGCATCATTTGCACTCCATCAGACATTGATGAGAAAGTGAGTTCTGTAAAGAYTATGCTTGCTACCACAGAAGTTTACTCAGGTAAAGGCTGGAATAGTTTTGAAACAGAGCATAAATCTTTCTCTCTCTGTCTGTCTCTCTCTTTTTCCAGTTAAGTGCTGAGATGRTGACAGACAGACACTGGTGCTACTAGATTTGTAAATGGAGAGACCTGACCAGTAAACCCATAGTCCTAAATATTGCCCACTACAAAATGCAATTACCTGAGCAAGTTTTTTCTTAAAGGACATTCTTTTCTTCCTGATAATTTTATATGTACTTTACATATAAGCTTACAGCTTTTTTCCTCTCCAGACATAAATGTTGCAAATCTCCATGTTTACTTTGAGAGAGTTGCATSCACATAGGGTCCGTTTGCTGCCCTCTTTAGCAAATGTAGGAAAAACTAACACTACACTGACATATTCCTGCAGGAATTTACTTTACTATAATTCTGAAATTATTTATGCAGGAAAAAAAGAAATTTCTGGGTTTTTTCCCCCAACTGTCACTGAAGAATATGCTGTCCATATTACTTGAAAAAYCTAATCTTTAAGAAAAATCCATGGAATTTCAATCATAGCAAAAATATTGTATACATCTGTGTCATCAAAATGTGAACTGCAACAAATATGTTTATAGTGTTATTACTGTTATTTATCAAGTTAAAACTTCTGTCTGATATGACGATGCAGTATTACATCTGTTCAGTAAGCCCAAATGAAAAGGTTACAGGGTCATTTGAGTACGTTAAATGCTCAGTCTAAGAGAATTAGCATCAGTTTAAGATTATTTCCAAATGCAACATATGCCTACATATAATTCAACTACAAAGCTGTGTTTTAGAGAAGCTGCCTGGCTTCRTTATTGTGCTTCACAGATACTAAGCTCTATGTCTTGAATTATAGATATATTGTAAATTATAAATAGATATAATATTATAAACATTATATTATTATAAATATATTAATAGATATTAAAACCAGAACATATTATAAATAGGAAATTATAAATGTATAATACTATAAACAGAAAATATTATTGATATTATAAATAGAAACAGAAAAAAATATATAGAAAAATATAAATTCTTATATTCAATTTTAACACAAAATTGAATATAAGAATAGTGTGACCTGTAAAAAATACCCATTGCAAAAATTTGCTATGGAACCTCAAATGACTTCTCACWAGTGTGTTTATTTTTGAAATGGAGGAAGCATGAAAAAGACAACAGGACAAGGGAGAATGCAATAATTAATACAGAAGTCAACAAGGTATTTGTGATGCAGGAGATTTAGGAGATTAATTTCTTTATTATGTTACTAAATTGAACGATTACAGAAGACTGTTTGGGTGGTTCAGGCTTTTTTGGTTGGCTGGTTTTTTGTCTTGTTTTGGGGGTTTTGGGTGTGTTTTCTTCTGTTTGGTTGGCTAGTTTGGTTTGKTTGTCATTGGAATATTAAATAAATTTACATGCCTTTCAAAGTAAGGACAGCTCATTTACTTCTGAAACAGTTACCTGTTTTCTAATATGCAGTGATAGCGCATTATACCAAGACAAAGTACAGTAAGATCTGGCAAAAAGGAAATGAGAAACCATGTGGATTGTTTCTCTACTCAAATATTCAAAAAGCAAAACAAACCTAACAGTAAATTTTGTCATATAATGAAAAAGAACAASTTAAACATCTAATACAAAAAAAATTGATAAATACATTAAGTGTTGTAAAGAAAAATGTAGAAATACATCACTTCTCAATTAATTCAACTTCACACTGATTGTGTGGTGATGAGACGATGGTTAGAAYCCAAAGACAATTTTGGGAATGAGCTAGTAGAAAGCAAATTCATGCAACGCAGTTACTGACAGAAGCATGTAATGATTTGTAATTAATAAAAAATGGAATTTTTGGGGGGGTTATTGTCATTTCATTAATAGATGAAAATAAAATATATAGAAAACCAAAAATATTTTCATATACTTTTCATATACTTTTCATATACTGTCTCACATACTTTTCATATACTTTTTCATATACTTTTCTCCCCCTTTAAATGGACAAGACAAAGGGACAAAGAAATGCAAAAAAACCCCAAAACTGAAAAAACTATTTGAAAAAAGAAACTATTGAAAAAACTATTTCAAAAGGACTATGAAATGGTGTAACTTAGGTTTTTTTACATTTTTTTCAAAATTTTTCCTCTTTTATGCAAAGAAACCTAACAAATTAACAAAAAATATTGTAGAAGATTCTCTTGCAAATGTCTTAAAAAATTAAATATTTTTGGATCAATCCTGCTAATAAATCAGGTAAATGCATGTTGCTAACCATGACTTAGCAGAATTTTTGGACTGCTGTCTCTGGGAAGTCCACTTATTTCCATTTCATTCTAGAGAGTATCAGTACTGCTCTAAATATTCTATCCTGCAGTCAACCTATGAAAAAAAAAATTGAGGTGGCTCTGTAATAAATGATCAGGTGGCTTCTTTTGCTTCTCTTATCCCGTATATCTGTATAATTTCACTATAAATTTGAAAGAACTGAATTTAATGTACTTTTACTGCTTAAAGGATTAAAATAATTTTCTATTTCAACTACAAGTATGAGCATGGAAAAAGGAACTGTTTAAGAGGATTACTTTTGTGATGAGATTTATACTGAGACGCCAGTGTCAGGCCAGAGTTTCAKCCTTAATTCTGTCAGGTCTTGGTTTCATGGCTTTACAAGTCAACTCGTCAAGAGTTTTAAATATGTCCCTTTGTAATGGCATAGTGATTCCACAAAGGAAATTGAAACATGCATCCCCAAGGCAAGGCCTAAGAAGAGAGTAATAGCAAAWAACTCAAAAAACAGCTGTAAATGGGGGAAATTAATAAGATATAGTAGAGGAAATTAGGAAGGTTTCAGCCACTATATGATTAGAAATCTTTTGAGAATAAGATGTGCCACATGAAAAAAATATAAAGAAATAATATTGGGGGAGAGCAAAGGGGGAAGACACTAAAGGTCTGCAGGTAGATACATTTTTAATTACTTTCTAGAAAAGGCAGTAACTTTCTGACTCAGGTAAAAATATTTTCTGTAACATTTTTTAACTTACAGACTGAGTTTAGGAGGATACATGGTAATAGGTATTTTTTCTACACTTGTGCAAGTCAATGAGCTAGAATCTTGTTATATCACCACCTATAGCAATAATATGCCTCATAATTAATGAGTAAAGATTAAAAGATGTAATGATACAGAGAAGACATATACTAAGTTAGAAGAACAAAAGGAAATCCTTTTTTTACTGTGAGTGTGGTCAAACACTTGGGAGACTTGCCCAGGGAGGCTGTGAAAGTCCTCCATGTACATACATATTCAAAACCTGTCCTGCCTGAGCAGGAGTTTTGGACAGGATGACCTCCAGAGGCTCCTTGAAACCATTCTGAGATTTTGTGAAAACCAAATATAGAACTCTAAATTCAAATGACAGTTCTATTGTCAAAACTGGATATCTATTACCAACAACTTCCAGCTGTAGGTTRACATAAGCATCACCTCCTTGACTGTAATACTTCAACTTTGATTTTTGATTCCTCATCTTAGGTGTCATTTTTATAGYCGGTCTTTCCCACACGATCCAAGCCCAGGTGCTACAGATCTTGATCTGCAATGAAATAATTTATCTAATCTAACATTTCAATCTTCCAGATGACCTAAGAGCCAATAAATATTCAGTATCTTCAAAATAAAATTGTCTAATTATTCTTAGGGATTATGTATTAATTAAAAATCTAACTGTACTTCAGAATTTTTGTGTCWGCACTTACACATGACAGTAGACTGTGCAAAGAAGGATTAATAAAATATTAGGCAACTTCTAGATTAGGTGTACTGAAATGTCACATTTTCTAGATTTGAGAAATATATATGCTGGCTTTATTTGTAAAATGCAGAAATTTAGCTGTATTTTATATAAAATAACTTGCAAACCCATTCGTTTTTTGAGCGACCAAATGAGACATATTGTTCAGATATGCAGATTTTAAGAGACTGTGATGCTTAATTCTGATAAAGGACYATAAAAAGTGAAAACAATTTGGGACAATTGAATTCCATAGATGGCAAAGTAAAGTAATGCTACTACARAATGCAAGATCATGAATTAAATCATACATAAAAAAAAAGTAATTGCAAATGCCTCAAACGGATATTCAAATCTCCCAGTACACCTCGTGAATTGCAATTTGTCATGGAATTCAACTGCCTTTTCAAATAGAATGCTTGTGCACAAAACAAGCTGACAAAATACCAGAAAACTTAGAAAACATAGAAGTGAGAATAAAATGTAATTAGATCGTAAATCCATTAGATTGYAAATTATGTGAGGTGAATTCCCTGATGAGCTAGTCAATACATCTTGTACTAATACCTTTTCTCATTACATAATTGTGGAAAAGAAATTGCTGTGAATTACATATATTTTATAGTTTCTAGAATGTTGATGCAACATTTTGAAAAACTTTGGGAGACATTTTATCTACTGGAAGTTGAATCAATTTTTAGATATTATATACATAATTGTAATACAATGTTCCAAATTTGGTCTATGTTAAACATTGATTTTAAGTCTTTTTTATAACTTTCTATGCTAAAGGCACCACCATGACTAGTGCTATAACTAACGCAGACTAAAAACCTTACACTTAAAAAAAAAAATCCAGTGTTTTCATTACAAATGTATAATGTTTTTAATGCCAGAATAAGTATAATAAAACTTGAAAACCCAGAAACTTTTCCCCTAGTACTTAAATTATACAGTTTAGATTAAACRTTTTCTTTTAATCATTCTTATCGAGAGGTGGACAATATATCATATGGTTTGCTTTTCGGACTTACAAAGTTCTCAGCTTGACCAATTGATTTTATAAGTTTCTATTTCTGTCTCCCCCAGCTTCTGAAAGATGATACTTTTTTTTTTTCCCTATGTTTTGTTGGGTTTTTTTTACAAATTATGTAAAACTAAGTTTGGCTGGGCAGCAAAGATGAGAGTTATATGCATTTCCTGCCTGAATGGATGCATACAGATATCTCTATGGAAAGGAAAAGATGCTGCTTCATTTAATTGCATCCCTGAGCTTTGAAGACACTCTTACAATGCAGGTGGTGATCAAGAACCTCAGTAGCAAGGACTGCCAAGCATGAACAGAGCCAGGGAGGTCTTGGAAAGAATAGAGAAGAGGTTTCAGTGACTACAGGAAATACAGACTGATTTTTTGACTTATCTAGAGACTATAGTTTAGTTTTTCAATCCAAAAGATCTCTGAAAAATTCTGGACCATAGAAAAGAGYACACCATTCATTTACACATGGGTATTAGTGATGCTACTTAAAAATAATTCTCTTCTTGTCTGATCAACTCTTAACTTCTAAGTTTCTTGTTCTAGCAATCCTAGAAATTGAAAACCATTTCAGTCCTGAAAAAAACCCAAAAAAGGTGATGTACCTCTTTCAAAGCTGCAAGTAGATTGGGATCAGCTTTTAGTGTCACAATTTATGGAAAGATTTTTTCCATCTTTGTCAGGTGTTCTAAGAGTTGTGTTTTGTTTAGTTTTGGTTTTTGGGGTTTTTTTTGTTTGTTTTGGTTTGCTATGGTTTGTTTTGGTTTTTTGTTTGTTTGTTGGTTGGTTTGTTTTGTTTTGTTCTTTCCCTGAGCTCTACTGAGTTTTTCCAAAGCCTGCTGGGAAAATGAAGTGCTTTCAGCAGGAACCATTGAACCACTTTCTGCTTTGCTCTGAAAATTGCAGCCTGCATGTTTCCCTCAGAGTTAAAAGCTCTGCACCTTTTTCATGAATGATCAGGACAGCAGCAAGGAATCTCTCACAAYTGTGTGAGAAATTTTCTGAGGTTATTATGAGATTCTGAGCAAAATTAATGTATTTTACTGATCCAAAATCTACTGTTGGAGTAGTGTTGCTTTAAGAGAATCTTCCTCAGAATTCAGATACCAATGAAAATTAATTTTGATGCATTAGTATGCTATTACCTCTGAGCCAAGAACTATTTCAGATTTGATTACTAACACAAATGTAGTTGAATAAAATCATCCCTTGAATGAAAGCAGCATGAGGTCCAAACTGGATCTTTCCAGGCAATTAAATACAAGCACAACTCATCAGTTTTATAAAACTTTCTGTGTCATATTGTTTTCCTGCAATTGAGACAGGTGATGATACCTGCTTCCTCCCATTTTTTTATGTTTGTGGGCACTTTGTTAGTTAAAGAAACAGCTTATTCCGCTTTTCCCTGAGGAGATTTTCTCCTGGACTGGCTGGGGGAGGAGCCGTTTGGGTTTGCTTCCCAGAGGGACCTTACTGGGAGGTTTTCTCCCAAATTTGCCCTAAGCCAGGACATCAGTGTTAAAGGAATAACGTAGGTACTCATTACAAGGCCTTTAAAGGATATGCCTTGGGCAGTACAAGAGCCTGACCGTGGCTACACCCGAGATGGACCCAAGATGGATGCAAGATGGACATGAGCTTTCACACTCTTATAAGTCTTGGTCCATTTACATATTGGGGCTAATTTACCATTTACAGCTTCAGGTTATGAAGTCCCATCCTCTCAGRTTGCTTTCCTCAATTCACTGTTGTTTATACTTCTTGAGCCTAAAGCTGCGACAATGTCCTTGGTTCTCAAGCTGGAAAAGGATTGTTTTGTCTAAATAAACTGTGAGGAGAACTTCCTAACCCTTTGTATGAAGTTCAGARTCACACACTAAGGCAGTACAGAATCTAAAAAATATGAAAGCTAAAAGTTAAGGCATCAGGAGGGGGCACCCACTAAGCATCCCCCACCCCCAAGAGCATTATCTCAGTTACTTCACATCACTTTGATCCAAGGTTGCAGCCCCATCCTACCAAAGCTGCTCAAGCACAGGGAGGAAATGAACAAAGTGGTCATGTCACATGTGARGAGGTGGAAAGAGGGGGTTCATTCCTGGCCTAAACATGATGGCATGATGTTACTAAACATTTCCTAGTTTATTCTCTTCTTTGACAGATTTTCTTTTCCTGAGAAGTGGTTAAAGTAAAATATCATCTGTGGGTGTTTCTCCAATCTCACTTATAATGTACTGTATTTTTTGTTATTAGAATATAATATCAGTTATCAATAGAAAAAACACATAATCTTTAAAATGCTGGACAGGAATGCAGATCATTTGGGATTAATTTTTGCTGGAGTTTTGCATAAACCTACCTGTTTTATTCTCCTCTAGTGCAAAATAKAGCATTGTGCTGCTTTTCACCCAGYCTTACGTAAGTTTAAGAGTTAGATTTTCTTCAAGTATCTCTGTGTCCATACAAATCCCAGTCTTGATATTTTCTTAGTCTTCRTCAATTACATGGAGCCAGCTGGGCTTATAAATAGGAAGATATTATCCTTGCCTAAAGCAGACATAAGGAATAACAGTTGTCATAATCCCTTCCAAATTTCATCTCATGAAATCGTTTTATCTCATGAGATGGCATCAGTATTTCTTAGTTATTTAATTTCTTTGCTGATTTTCTAAGTAATCTGTGTTAATATAATAACTGTATTTCACACACTGCTTTTTACTTTATATACTCTTCCCTGTATAATTTTTTTCTTTCATGATTTTATTGYTGAATAAAAAATCTCTTGGAATTTCTTTTCTGTATTCCCTTGGTTTTTTTTCATGGCTTTTACTGGATTTTTTTATTATTATTATTATTATTTAATATTATTAGTTATAGGGCTCCCATAATAATTTTTAGCTGCATGAAGACTAATAATGATTCCTGAAGAATAAAAGCCGTCAAAATGTTGCCAACCACTTATTTTAAAATAGTTCAGATTTATCCCATATATTGTAAGGAAACACATTTTGATTACCAGTAAAGCTGAAATTTGTATATGACACCAGCATGATGCATAATTACATGAATGAAAAACAAAATGTAAGYGGGCAAGAACTCTTCTGCATTAGATATGCAATAGCTTTTTTTTTAAGTGTCTAAAACAAAAAATTATCTTTTGTAAAGGTCTGTCTTAGTAACACCTGAGAAAACCTCATTATGAAATAGGTATGAAAAGATGGGCTTCTGAATATAGGAWTTCTAAATCATGCAGTAATATAGATAGTAGGTTTTTGTACCTGATAACAGTGACAAATGTAATAGCAGTTATAATGAGCATAATAGTTCAAGAGTGCTACCTTAAAAGAAAAAAATGCTAAATGACCTAAACTACACATTTGATACTCCATTACCTAATGGTATCTTTGAATATCATGAGATTCTGAAGATAATGGAATGGTCTCTGTTGCRGTGTGCATTTTGGGTTTCCAAAGTTCTGTAGGTTTTGTTATCTGTTTTATAATGGTTTGTTGCTACACCCCCATGCCCAAACCCCCTGTGGTCTTTCCCTGGTGATGGGTCTTGTCAATCACCCTGTAACCCTGCCTAAAAGCCTGGTAAATTCTGGTGGAGATGCTCGGTGATTCGGCAAGTTCTCAGGTTCCCTCCTTCTTTCACCGTTCTGTTAAGTGTCCCTGTTCTTGGTCACTCCCCCTCTTCCCTGASATTGGTTCTAGGTATTCCCCTGCTCGGGAGACGCCCCTGGTATTTAACCTGTAACCTGAAGCCCAGGCCTCACTCTGCAGGTGGGCAGCCCTCTGGGTGGAATAAAGCCTAGTGAAACCCCCGTGAGAGTCCTCCTTCTCTTCCACACCGTCCACGTTCCTGCTTGAGGTTCAGACCCACCGAAAAGGTACAAGGCTGTACCCCTTATATGCGGACTGGTGAGAGAGCTGCACCCGGTTAGCAGCACCGGACACCTGCACAGGTCTCAAAATAGAAAGACTGAGTATTCAGCAACAAGAATAGTAGTTTTCTTGCAGATCTGTGTCCTTTCTTCCTTTCTGTGGGGAGTTAACTCCCAGGAGTGGAAATACAGAGGCAGAGAGAGAAAATCAGTATTAACATACTTGCCTAGCTTTGGAGCTATGTGGCTGGAGTGCTGAAACTCTTTGAAGGCAGAATTTARATTAATTAAATTAAATTAAAATGAAAATTATTCTGGGAGAAGGATCAAAATCTAGTTTGTACCCCTACTGAATTTAATATTGTAAACTCCAAGTTTCCTGTTATTACTATTAGTCATAGTCCACGCTTTTCTGGTATCTTCAAAGGCTTAAACAGTGCTGGCCACTCTGCTGCACAAAGGTCATTGGGACAGGTTCACACGTTCAGCATATCATTAATAGGACATAGCTATATTTTAGATGTTTTCATTCCAATTTAGATAAAAATAGGAGAGATTGAATATGACCCTTTAATATTATCCTATYATTGCCAGCAGATCATTAAGTTGTTTTAATATTTTTCAACTAAAGGTTTCCATAAACAGTATCTTTTCTGTCCTTCTTTGATCTTTCAGCTTAGTCCAGAGTATGGACCAAAATACACTTGAAGAACTTTGGGAAAATGAAGACATTTAAGGAAATCATGTACTGCTGCGTCATAATCCACACGCACTTTTGTAATAAACCAGTGGTGTGTTGACCCTGGGTAAATGCCAGGCACCCACTAAAACCATTCTATCACTTCCCTCCACACTGGGCAGGGGAGATAAAATAWAACAAAGGGTTCATGAGTTGAGATAAGGACTGAGAGCGACCACTCACCAGATATAGTCATGGGTGAAGCAAACTGGAATTAGAGATATTAATTGAATTATTACTAAAAAAATCAGAGCAGAATAATGAGAAGTAAAATAAGACCTTAAAAATACCTTCCCCTTACCCCTCCCTCTTCCCCAGCTCTCCCAGTGACACAGAGAGAAGGGAATGAAGATTATGGTCGGCTCACCACTGGTTGTTTCTGCCACTGCTCTGGAAGAGAAGTATTTCCTCTGCTCCACAGAAGGTAGTTCTCCACAAACTKCTCTAATRTGAGTCCATCCAACAGGCCACAGTTCTCTACAAACTGCTGCAGTGAGGGATGCTTTTCCATGGGGTGCAGTCCTTCAGGAATAGGCTGTTCCAGGATGAGCTCCCCACAGGGTCATGAGTTCTATCAGGAAACTTACTCCAGCATGGGCTTCTCCCTCCACTGGTCTGAAGATCCCTGCCAGGATCCTGCTCCAGCATGGGTGTCATGCAGTTCACAGGCATCCATCTGCTCCAGTGTGGGTCTCCTCCCTGCCATGCAGGTGGTCTCTGCATCCCCTGACCCACCATGGGCTGCACCACGGGCTGCAGGGGAATCTCAGCTCTGACACCTGGAGCACGTCCCRCCCCTCCTTCTGCTCTGACCTTGATATCTGCAGAGCTGTTCCTCTCACATATTCTCACTCTGCTCTTGTCTGGCTGCAGTTACAACAGYGCACCATTTTTTTCTTCTTCTTAAATCTTTTATCTCACAGGTGTTACCAGCATTTCTGACTGGCCCAGCRCTGGCCAGCAGCATGTCCATCTTGGAGCTGGCTGGCATTGTCTCTGCTGGACATTGAGAAAGCCACCCCTCCAGCCCTCCTCCTACCAGAACCAGGCCATGCAAATCCAATAAAACAACGTGTGTGTAGCTGTAGAAAAATATACATCCACGTGATTTTTACACATGCTGTGCATAAATGAAAACAATGTGAACAAATTTCAAACTATAAATTCTATTGTTTATTTACATTTAATGGTTTTCCTTGTAAGATAATTTTTCTTTTGAATAACTTTCTCATTTGTAAATATCATTTAGAGGCCACCATCTTAAAGGTGAATATAAATATCTGAGAGTGTCAGATAAGGATACTGAAAGGGAAAAACACTAAAAGAGAGAAAAAGCTTTGTATTGAAGACAAAATAAACTACTACTAATGCAAAGCTATTTAAAATTTCAAAAGTGTTTAACATAATATTGTGTTTTCATCATTTTCATTATGACTCCAAGCAAAAGCTTCATAATCTTATTATGGTTTTCTTTCTGTAATCGCTCGTCTCATGCAATAAAAGTTGCTAGATATATTCAAGGGACAGAAAAGGCTAGTCTATAAATTAAATAGTTCTGGAGGACCCTGTAATCTGTTGTCTTTGACTGTAACACATAAAAGTCTCAAGCATATGATTAAGGACATTTGATTTTCAAATATATTCTTTGAAAAGTAAGGATTTAAGGAAGGGTTTTGTTCAATGCATAAAAACAGAAGAGACTTGAGTAGTGRTTGCACATTTTCTTCATACAACAAAAATTCTCAGGCCTATATCTTTGGAATATCTACATTTATAATAAACTGTTGAACGATTATCAGAAGATTATTTATGGTTAAAGCTTATGACTAGAACTTGGATGTTATTGTTTGGTTCCTTGTTTTGCCTCAGATGTCCTATCTTAATTTTATTACCATTAGTTTTGTCAACAGAGGGAGGGAACATGAAAAGAATGCTTTCAAGCTCTTTCTCTTGTGTACACAAGTACAATGAAATGCACTAAATAATTATAAAATTTTTAGCGGGAAAAAAAAAAAGAAAAAATTGACTCTTGTTACAGTGTTGTAGTTCTGATCAGTTTGACTTATTCCAGTTTCCCATTACTAATTAGATGTTGCCCTTGATTTGTTGCACRTTTTCTGTTTTGTAAAGAAGTTTTAATATTCAACTGTTTTTGGTGTGAAAACAGAATATTTTCCTCTGTTTGACTTCCTAGGCTGCCATGGAAAATACATGTGAACCTTAAGGAGCAAGTGCTCTGAAGTTATTCTCAGTAATGAAGCATATGTGAAAGAACACTCCCATTGATCAGGTGAAATGATGACTATGAAATCAGCATTTTGCATGGTAGTGTGCTTTCTTCAAGTTTGCATTGTCAATGGGCAGGTAATATGTGAGAGGCAAATGACTACTGAATGGAGAACAGAACCAAAACCTACAGTAATAAAATGGACACCAAGGGAAAATATCTGTTCAGACTTTTACAGTGAATGCTGGAATATGAATAAAAGTATTGCTGGAGAAATCTCTGAAGAACATAACCTCAGTATCCCTCAGATATGCCCTTTACAGCTTCAATTWGGTGATAGTCTCTTCATCTCCTCTGAGCCATCCTTTCAGTCCTACGGAATGAATTTGGTGAATGTGTCCGAGGAAGAATTTATTAACTGCCCTAAGGCTGGTTTTCTTCAAGAGCAGTTGATTTTTGTTTGCCAGATAAGAGGACTGCACCAAGTGGACCCTAACTGGCTTGGTGCTGGAACTCATTACTTTGCAGAACTTCACAGGAGAGGTCCACTGTTGTGCGACATGGGCCTTCGTCTGAACGTGACGGTGAAGCAGCAGTTCTGCCAACAGTCTCTGGATGCACCACTGTGCTCTGGCCATGGAAAATGCCTAAGCCACGTTTGGGAAAAAGCATATAATTGCCATTGTTTTTCACAGTATTCAGGAACATTCTGCCAGAAGTTTGATATATGCTCCACTAAACCTTGCCACAACAATGCCTCCTGCACTGAGAAATCAGAACTTTCTGGAGATTCTTACGAATGCACGTGTCCTCCAAAATTTGAAGGTATTTCTTTTCTCCTCTTGGGATAAACATTACATAGATCATGCACTTTCCTTAACAGATGATGAAACAATAAGAACAACACTAGAAAGGCTTTTGTATCATTTGATTCCCCACTGCTGATACCACACCTGCAAAGTCTCTTTTACATGGAGTCTCTTATGGGAGACTGTGCAGGCATTTGACGACAGTTTGTACTTGTTGACATTCATAAATACATTGTAGAGAAAAACAGAGTAAGTTCTCATCATGCTTCTTTCCTACCTAAGCATGAGACATAAATAAGTACTTGTTGACTTACAGAAGTAACTGATTTTCTTTTTATTTTCTTTTTTTTTTTTGCTCTGCAGCTCAGGTTCTTAGACCAAATAACATAAATCATTTGGAGCAAGCTTCCCCCAAAATTGTTGGTTAATTAAACTGGTGGAAAAGAGTACATAATTGTGTTGAAATGAGCATTTCATTCAACCTGCCAAAACTCCCCTATTTTCAGTTTAAAGACCTTTCAAATTACATTAGTGAATTTTTTAAAATAAAAATTTGGTTTAACTGAAAGGTCAAACCTTAAATTTGAAAAATAAGCAATATAAAATACTTAATATTTTCTTCCAGATGGTTCTGTCCCCTAAAATTGTTGTCAAAAGCAACTTGTTAAACATACTGTTATTATAAAATTAAATATGTCACAAATGAAAAGAGAAAAATCAAGTAATCCTCCCAGGAAATATTGCAGTACTTACCCAAAACTCGTTGGAGAAACTGAATTTGGGTTTGGATTASCATACCAGAGAGTACAACATAACTGGGTAAATTCTTATCTAACCATTACCTTTGTTTCAYGGAGGAAAAAAAGACAGATTAAGGAAATTATGGGGATGTTGTTCCTGCATTCARAACAATAGAGTTTGGGTACATTTTAGAAAGTACCAGAAATATTAATTCTCATCGCAAAAAGAATTGGTTTAGCTCTTTTTGTACTTGTGGAGCAGAATTCTTGAAATGTTCCTCTGTTGGAACTTCTATGCTCTCACAATAGCAATGCTATKCTGTGAAGCACAGCTGATGGCTCAGGAATGAGTGAGGTTCAYAGAACACACTTCATAGAAATGAAGCTTATGTTGCATAAAGATTGTCGTAATTTATTTTTAATTGCTTTTCAAAGTGCATAATAATTTGGTTACTAATGCATTTGCCAATAGAAGATCATGCAGGTATGAATAAGTCAATGTTGTGAGAAAAATATTTTTATAATTATGAACAGTGTAATAAGTGGAAAACATTGATGSTATGCAGTATGTTTTATATTTCCTTTATCTTTACTGGAGGCTGTGTAAAAAGCTTTGAAAATTATAATACCAAAAGCCTCTGATACTAATTGAACTCAAATTAACGAAAAAAATTTGCAAGCAATTCTGTTAAAAGCAATCATCATGCCTAATGTTATCAACAAGCAATGCTTAAAACATTTTGTTCACCTATATAGGAAAGTTTTAGGTAGTGCCATCATTTTGTACCAACTACTGATCTCATAAATAAGCTGGATGTAAACAAGGACAATTAGGAGACTAAACCACCATATATTATGGGCAAGCTACACAAGAGTAAGGGAGGAAAAACTGTCTCCCATAWCATAAAGTCTATTAGAAATATGAAAATTTTTGAAGTGTGAATAATGTCATGGTAATAATTCAAGAGGCAAGCATAATTATATGGTATTTAGACCTGTACGCTGTAATAGCATAAACAACTTATAACTGGAATTGTAATTTCCAGAAAGCTGCATACTAAAAAACATTCTCACTTTCCCACTCAACATAACAACATCTTTTTTCTCAATGCTRAAAGAAACTGTAAGCTAGATTCATGTTAAAAAGAACTAAATACTACAGTTCTAGTAGCACTTCTGCATTTTAAATTATATGTGAATTTGTAACTATATGTCAGATAAGGTTAAGCACAGTAGCTGAGCACAAAAGCAGATTAATATCTTTCTGACTTGCCTTAGAAGTTCAGTAAGTTTGGTGCTAATTAATGCTAGYACAAACACCTTTCTATCCATTTGCCTATCTATATTGTAGCTMTAAATTTGACATTTATAAAAAGTTCACCAAACTCCCTAAATACTTACTAAAGTCCAGTGTTCCTATTATTCCTTTGACACAGGTAAAAATTGTACAGAAATAGTTGGACAGTGTCAGCCATCTGCATGTTTCAATGGTAACTGCATCAATGTTACTCCAAACACTTTTSTTTGTGAGTGTGACAAGGGTTTTACAGGTAGGAAATACCTTTTTTCCTTGCTTTACAACAATAAATGTATTTGTTATAAGAATGCTATGAACTCTTGCTTTATTAAAACAGTTATTTTTGATGATTATTTCACAGATTGCCATATCCTTRGATTTTTAAAAATAGATTTTGCAAAATATAGAAATCAGACTTCCAAATTACTCATGCACTGAAGTAAAAACATAAATGATAGAAGCTTTTCATAATCAGATGCCATCCACAAGTACCTTTCTTCTATTGGCAGTATAGCAGAGGAAGACTCTCAGTCACTGACTCACTGGTTCTCAAATACAGGCTTAGCAAGGATCTTCCTGGGTGGATGATTTTGAATGGTCATGTCATTTGTATTCATAGTTTCAACATCCCTTCATAGATGTACTAGAAATATAGGATGGAAATAATCTAATGAGTCAATAACATCATAATTTAGGGTGCAACTTAATTAAAAAAGAGGAAATTAATTGGTTGATTTATGATATATGGGAAAAATAAGATGTTTTCATGAGAAAAGTTTAAATGAAAAAATGTATCTAAAACCATCCTATTATAAACACTTTTTGGGGGCATAGGATTTATTCTTGTGCTTCACAGCAGAAGTTCACAGTATAGATGTGAGAAAAGTAGTAATACTCAGAAGAACATTCTTCAAGAAGGAGCTAATATTGAATATCCAAAGAATCTTGAATATACAAAGACAGTAAAATTTTCAAAATATCTCCTTCTTGGAAGCATCACKTATCCTTGTCATTTATAGAACATAAGGAAATCATTACATTGAAATGAAGAGTTAAAAGGGAAAAAAAAATGCCTAATGGAATTAGAGGGATCAGAGAGCTAATCTTTATTTTCATAGTGAAAGACTGAAGATCCTTGTCGATTTTTTAATTTTATGTCTGTATAGACATATATTTTTTAAAAAACGGGATAGACTTGATGAATTTGAAATTCGTAATAAATCTGTTTGATACTTTCCTTTTCTTCCCTTTCCTTCACTATAGAAGCATCATGGTCAGCATAATTCTGAGTAAACTGAAAAAAACCCTCTTTTTTCAAATTAAAAAGTCTATTARTAAAGTTTTCTAGAGCTGATTTTCCATCCAGTCATGGTCCATATCTTTTTAGAACACTTACCTTTGACTTTTCACACAAATTGTAAAGGCWCATCACTTTTGAAATTTTCCCTACAAAAATCTTTTTTATTTTTGCAATTCTGACATAGTGAGGGAGAGGAGAAATGAGATAGGAGGAACACCCTTCCAGATGCAGTAAATCCAAACCCATAATGACATGAAAATAGTTGAATACTCTGAACTGCTGGAGGGCAAGATATACTGCAACCTACTTTCCAAGCAGCTGGTAAGGATTGAGAAGAAGAAAAGGAGACTATGAGTGTAGCTATCTGTCTTTTTATTCTCCACTTAGCTAAAAGAAAATGGGGAATCCTTTCTTGTTTCTAAGCATCAGTATCTTAGAAGGAGAAGGATTTTAATGATTTTTTTTTTTTGGTTCTATAGTATAACAGGACTGATTAATGTACAGTACAATTCTGCAATTATTTGCTAACRAAATGTGGTGGTTTAAGTCTACATGTCTTCCTAGGGTCCTGTGTAAAGATGTTTGCTAGCACAAAGRCAATTTTTAAAATAGCTACCTAAAAGAATACTACTATGTGAAAACAGATATTTTTTCTAGGAAAACAGACATTTTCCTATTGTTGTTCCATTGCAGCTGTATTGTGTACTCAGCCAAGGTGAGTTGTGTAAGTATAAGTCTTGTAAGTTGAATGCTATTTTAATTGTGTGAAATTGGCAGAACATTCAAAACATTCTTCTGTCTCGATATTGAACTTGCGTGMAGAAAACAAAACATAAAAACTAGATTGTGCACATTTTGTTTAAGATTTTGTAAACTTTGTCCTACCCTTTTTCTAAAATGAGGCAAGACACTGACAGTAATTAGTTCACATGATCTGAATGAAAATATTAAATATACTTTTTATTCTATATTGGTGGGATGTAAGTAAAATTATCATAAAATAAAAAATGCTCTGAAAGCATTTTTTCAAAATAAGCTAAGKTTCCTGGGTCCAAGTTGTTATATTCACAAGGATAGAATGAATCTATTAGATAAGCAATGTAAATTCTCATTTCAATTCTGGGTTTTTTTTTATTAATTGTTTAGTTCATTCACTGAGGTGTCAATACTCTCTTTACTCTTTTCTGAATAACAGCAAACAGCTAGCATTAGGTTTGCCTGTATTCTTATGATTGCATACTCGGATTCATACCAGAATTTGCACCTTAGACTTATTGAGAAGCATTTAGAGGAAGGGAATACAGGTAAAACAAAGGTGGGGTGGGTACAGAGAGGAAGGAGGGAAAAATAGGCTGGTAGCATGTAAGCAGTTGCTGCTCAGTACTCGTCTGACTGAGACTTGCACTGAATCACTGTAGTCTATCCATTCTTTTTATTAATTTTTTTCTTAACTCTCTTTCCACATAATCTCACTCTCTCCCCATCTATGTGTTCTAAGGTCCCAATGCCAGAACTGGAGAGAAAAAAGTGCCTGAATTTGGTGTCTTCAATTTGAGGTAGACCACTGGTGATAGTGGTCCTAATAACTTTGGTGCCAGCATTTGGAGTAAATGAGGGTCCCAGCATCAGCAAGCTGAAGGGAGACCACAGACTGTAGGAGTGTGTGTCTGAAGAGAGTCAATTTTATGACAGCAAAGGGCATCAGACTCTGAGCTGTGGTGGCTCACATACCTAGGGCCAATTGGAGCAGTGAGAGTCCCAGAAACAGCAAGTGAAGAGGGGAACAAGAGTACCAGGGCCTGTGTGCACTGGCAGGAGCCACTCAGAAGATAAAATGTTTACATTTTCCTCTAAGCTGGTCTCTGCGTGTGCAGATGTGCATGTGCACGTGTGCATGTGTGCACTTCATTAGCACCCTTCAAGCTGTCAACTAGGAGGCACAGGCTCTGGGCATCAGTGTTAGATGAGCTGAGGTCCCACTGCTGTTGAAAGGGTTCACAAAAGTGTTGGTCTTTGTGAAGCAGAGGATAAAAGGCTGTGTGTTGAAGAGATTCACAAATGCATTGGTGCTACTGAAACAAAGGGTACGAGGCTGCTTATCTTTACTAGCAAGCTTCAATCCTTATCAGTCAGAGAAGAGGACTAGGATTTGGCTGTTGGTGCATATGTTTACGTGAGTTCTGGGTGGGTGCTGGTAAAGGCAATATCTTATCTGTGGGTAGTCTATGTAGCTGGTTGCATTAATGTCCTCTGCATGTGTGCACCTCTGACATACGTTTTCATCTTGGCGGCTGGCTGAGCCTGCAAACAGGAGAGGAGCAGCTGCATTCATTGGATAGATGGKACTCCCAGGTCTTCAGGTTCACTGGGCTGGGCTTCAGCAGCTGGAAAGGAAGTTCTGCAGGCCACAAAGTCCACCAGAGCAAGTGTGTTTTATACATCTCTTAACAAAGAGTATGTCTCGGAAATTTCAATGGATGTTATTGTCCTGTTCTTAAGATGCATAAAAAATTAATGTGATTAATTCATAACCTACAGGAAATAACAATATCTTAGCTACCTCTGTAATGGTACTGCTCAGTATGTTTACCCTAGATAACATTTAGTGGATTAAGAGAGGTAGTTTTCCATTTGAATATGTTTAGTTGAATCTGTGTGGTGTTTTGGTCCTTAGGTAGGAAAATGGGACTGAATAAAAAACAACCCTTTGTAGAGCACTTGAGATTATTTGAGGTTTTTTCACACATTCCTGTAATGGAGACTTGAATTTCCTGGCTTTCCCAATGGTCCAATTGACCTCTTTGCAGACTRTAATGAGTTCCCTCCTCACTTGAGGGACAGGAAATACTATGAGAATGAAGTGGTTTTGCTTGGAGCCACTGTGATAGAGCTTCCATCATCCAGTCGCTTTAATTTAAAATGGTCTGTTTGCTTAACTGGTGAACTACACCCAGACTCTTTTGAAAAAACGGTCATAAATGTAATGATACTTTTATATATATATAAAAGAAGAGAAGAATTTATTGTTTGCACAATTACTGTTTTAACAGTCTAATAGTTCAATTTCTCTACTACTAACACTCATTGCCCAAATCAATACCCAARGGGTTTTTATGGTACTCCTAAAAATGTTATGCAAAAAGCTTTTCTACTACCTATTTTTTACTTTGGTATGATGCTCAGCTTTCCAGTGCACCTCTTGGTCAGACGCATCTATCTCCCTCAAGAAGAGGGCACAACAAGTGATCAGCACTTTGTGGTATTGATGCTTACATGGATACACAATACATGGTTACATTCACACTGGAAGTTTCTCAYCTATCAGTCAAGGGATTATCTTAGTCTACTTGTACGTGTTTTCGTATCATTGTCTACTTCTTTTACCCAGACTGCCTGTGGGAGCCTGGCAGTGGTCTCCTGTCACCCGACACAAAGGGCTGTGATTTGTCAGACCATAACTGARGTGGGGATGGGCTGACCCCATCCCAAGATGGGCCATCCACAAAGATGAAGCTGAAACAGGGGAGACAGCCATCACTGGGACCAAGCACAGGGTTTTATAAAAACTAGAAAAGTTATGAGATCTTGCACTCAGATTAGTACAAAGGTCATTCTGAAGAGATATACTTGCTACAGATTCTGGTTTTTARTGTTTCTCTAAGGGACAGTGAAGATAGCTGCAAGGATGTGAGAATGAGGACTGAGTGTGTTTTAATAAAATCATTTGTCAAGTRTGACAGTTTCCTCAGAGAAAGCTGTAGATTTCTGGAGACTGTGATTCTCAGTTGTAAAAATATTCTGTTTAAAATATTCTGGAAATATTCTGTTATCACTTGCAATTATGACTAGAATTGTATAAAGCATCCTCCACACCCAAGTAGGCATCTCTGTATAAGGAAAGTGTTTCAGTTTACTTTTAGACATTTTAGGAAGTTTACCTAACRCTTTCCATATTCTTCTGACAGTGACTGGCTCAGTGCCAAGAGAGAAGAGCCTATCGAACCTTTTCACTATTCTTCAAGTCCTGTACCTCTCCCTGTTGAGAGCAAGCCAAATTGTCCYTCCTAAAACATTAAGTATTTAGGAAGGAGCACAAAGGAACTGGAGGGTTTTTTAAAGTGTTTCTAGCAGGGTGTCAGAGGTTTTCTCAGACACCTCTGCATGGCTTTTGTTTTCTGTAACGTTTGTTATTTTTCACTTATTAAACCTTTTACTTTATGAAACATCTCTGAAGAGCAGTGTCGCTAAAATTATTTTAAGCCAATCTGCAAGGGCTGGACCCTCAGAGATTGATRCATTTACACATGGCTCATGACACTCTGGCCACGTGTTAAACTGTATCWTAGAATGAAGAAAGTATGGTCAAGATTTTTGCCCATTTATATGAACAATGCTGAAAAGGCCATAGTTCTTTTAGTGTTAAGAAAGAAAATACATAATTTCTATCTGTGACTTTAATGAAGTTATGGTAATATTTTTGTTCACATCATTTTCTGTATGCTTCATAYGCATTTCAGAGAATCATAGAACCATTAAGACTGGAAAAGACCTCCAAGATCATYGAGTCCAACCTTTGAACAAGCACTTCCTTGTCAAGTAGACCATGGCACTAAGTGCCACAACCAGCCATTTCTTGAATGTCCTTGAGTTAGTTGACGAGAATATGAGACATGTCTTTTCATACATCATTTCCTGCTAAAGGAGTTTAGGCAATTGCCACTTCAGTGCTAGATAGTTCTRCTACTAGTATTTACTCTTCCAGACATGATGCAGATCAATTCATCTTATCTAGTGACGAAGATATACATGAAAGGATCTTGTCAAAACTACAGCAATATGTGAATTAGGTTGTCTGATCTAAGTAGATTTCAGTTTTCTCAAATGTACTCTCCTGGCATGATTTCATTATACACTTCAGTTATCTATGATTCAAAATTTCCTATTAGTTTTGATGACCTTTCTATATTTCACAATCTTTTTTCCTCTTTTATTATTAGATTTAATTGAATTATAAGTAATTGTCGTATTTATTGAGYAAATCAACTCAACAGTGTAATGAGTGAATATCTCATAGCACTTTAAAGCTGATGAGTATAATTACTCTGGGAAAACATCAGGTATATGTGATTCTTGTAGCTTACTTTTCTACATATGAATAAGTTTCTGAAATATCCGTTTTCACAGATGGAATTTTTAACTGCAAGACTATTAATATCATACCTTGCAATGAAGTTATAACTGAATAAATTTTTGAGATTATTTCTATTACATTAAATCTATTTGTTTCATAAGTTATTGTGTTACTTTAACATGGAGAAGCAATGTAATTCTTTCCAAATCTTAACTACATTAAATCATAAGAGTAATCATGYTATATATGTTAAGTGAACGAATTTGTTGTGAAATTACAGCACCTCCACTACATTAGGTAATACAGTTTTTATATTCTAACCCATGATAGATATAAGAATATAGCATTGTATTATCAGGYTTCAAATTACACTGATAATCTTTCCCATTTCCTTACAGAAAGTCTCCTCAGTTCTTGGATATCTGTCCATCCTTAGAGATGTTCACTAGTTACTCTTAAATTTCTATTACATTAATTTTAGTTTTTTTGTTCCTCAAGAAAAACAAAGTAATACCTACACATGATCTTGCAAAAGGCAGTGAGAAAAGATGTATTATAATTACAAATGCAATCAGCTATTAAATGCTGATAACACTGAACACAGAATTAGAAATAATCTGTAGAAGATACTAAAGTGACTAAAACTCTGAGGTATGAATGTCTATGGTAGTGAAGTACCCAAATAATTCTATCCCCCTGAGTTTCCTGTTTTTCTCCTAACTCCTTCTGATAGCTGAAAAAACACAAACATTTTTCCACTTGATTAGTTGTCTGCTGGTTTTCAAATTATGCTTATTTGAAACACAGAACACAGCAAGTCTAACTTGTAAGAAAGAAAAAAAACAACTCTTTGCTGTTGTTTTTGGGTATCTAGCTGAGAAACAGCTAAATGAGATGAATCTCYAGAGACTGGCAAGTTCAAACTCAGTATTTCTTCTATTTTTGCATAGAAGACCACAATATGGGTTTACAGGCAGTAAACTGGTACTTCTTTCATATTTCTGATGATTTMTGATTGAAAAAGATATTTCATCCTCTAATTAAATAATGACATCTAATGACATTTACAAGAAGACATTTGGGACACAATACTGAGTAACTCAAGGCTCTGAAGCAACATTCTGATGTGTGTCCCCTGTTCACAGGACACCAAATGCCTTAGTCTTACTCAAGTAGGGATGGAACAATTTTATCCTTTATCCTGTGAGAACACATGATGTTCTTAGGCCTTGAATGAGCAAAAGTCAGCCTCTTCAAAGATACTATACCATCATCATTAACACATTTAGCAGAATGGCTAAGCCTGTAAACCCATATTGTGATCTCCCATGCAAAAAGTTGTCAGAAATACCGAGTTTGAACTTACAAGGCTCTGGAGATTCATCTCATTTAGCACCAGTCTGTTTCTCAGCTCGATACCCAAAAAAGTTAAAAGTGACACTGATGTGATAAAAAGCACCAGCATAGAAYTTGTTTTATAGACTGTAGATCTGTGAGGTAAAGTTCAGTAGGTAGTTGAGGTATATCAGCTGAAGGAAAAGTGGAAGAGGAAGAAAAGAAGGGAAAGAGGGAAAGGAAGGAAGAAATGAAGGAGGAAAGGAAAGGGAAGGAGGGATGGGGGAGGGAGGGAGGGCAGGAAGGAAGGAAGACAGAGAAAGAAAGAGAGAAAGAGAGAAAGAGAGGAAAGAAAGAGAGGAAAGAAAGAGAGAAAGAGAGGAAAGAAAGAGAGGAAAGAAAGAGAGGAAAGAAAGAGAGGAAAGAAAGAGAGGAAAGAAAGAAAGAGAGGAAAGAAAGAAAGAAA
>QVAJ01000468.1:91955-152983 GCA_003546035.1 Mixornis gularis | reverse complement strand
TTTTTTGGTCATGCTGAGCATGACACCATATGGTGTGGCATATCACTTTGGTCTGTTATGGTCAGCTATCCTGGCCACATTCCTTCCCTGGCCACATTCCTTCCCACCTCCTTTTGCACCCCCAGCCTGCACATTGATGGAGTGGGGCAAGGAGCAGAAAAGGCCTTGATGCTGTGTGTAAGCACTGGTCAGCAATAACTAAAAGATGCCTGATTTTTCAGAACAGTTTTCGCCACAAATCCAAAACACAGCACCATGCTARATACTATGAATAAAATTCACTTGGTCCCAGGAAAAAACAGTAAAATCAGAAACAGAACAGATTAGCTAGAAATTTATTAGGATCAGCACTGTCAAGCATAATTCTCCTAATAATATTTTTATCACTGGGAGAATTAGTACGGTCATTATCATGCCTGAGGAGTCATTTTTCTATTTGAAGAGATGAACATTATCTTTCAAGTGAAAAAATGTTCTTTATATGAACTTTGTCAAAAGCAGTCTTTCTGAGTCAGTAATGTCTCCTATATTTCTGTATTTTGGTGRGAATGCTGCAAGTTTCTGTTGAATGACTCTATTGCAGCTGTTAAATAGTTYTAAGCATATCACAAAGGTGGTACTGCTGCTATCTGCTTCTTGATGGGTAGCTTAAGTTTCATTTAGCATTTTGTCAGAAGTGATAGATGAATGATTTAATGGTACTGAATTGTCCGCCTTGCTCCAGGACTCAGGATTTCTTTTCTATCACTTGACAGAATTTCTCCATCTCCATTGAATTGCTGTGCAATAGCACCATCATAGGGACATATATAATTYGAAGCAACTGCAAAGATGTTTGATGTGATACCATTTTGCATTTTATTGACATTTATACTTTYCTTCATTAGCATTTTAAAACATTTGAGCTTTTATCGTAAGCAGCTTGTTTATTTACCTGTTTTTACATTTTACTGTAGCTTTGTTCAACATTTATACTTGAAAAATGTTCTGATGAAATTATTTTTAAAACAACTCAAGCACATCTCACATTTGTCTTTTATAAARCAAAGAACATCCTCTGAGGTAGTATATGCTGCCTGACTTCCATGTCAGCTGAAAAAAATCAAAGAAATGTAATATTAAATTAATGCTAGTACTATCTACTTCATCCCTCTTCTCCACTGCTGAACACCTATAACATTCCTTATAAGAAAAAAAATYTTCTTTTATTGGGCTGCAAAAAGATAACAAGTACATGATTTCTAGTCATTGTCTCTCACTTTATTTTGTAGCACTTCCTAGCATGAAAGTATTTACCAGTAGGTGCTAGTCTGCTAGGACTTGAAGGAGAAAGGCACACAGGGTCTGTAAAGCCTTATGCTAAATGATAACTTAAAATTGTATCTATAATAGTGTCTTGGTGTAGGGCAAACTTGGGAGAAAACTTCTGAATCACCCCAAGACAAATGGCTAGCAAAATAATAATAATAGTAAAAAAAGAAAAAATAGTATATGTAATTTTTATCTGCATAGATTCTGGTAACCCCACACTGTGTAGTATTGAACAGTCCTCAACACACCATGCTGATTTCCATGCTGACTCCGTCTATGGAATGGGTTTCTCTATTTCGGTCATTCACACTATTACAGGATTTTCTTGGAGGGAAAATCTTGAAGTCTTTCTTGTATTTGGAAGCTGCCATCACATTATTTCGAGATGAGGGGATTTTTTTCCTTAAATTGAACACGAATTTATTCAAATTGTCGTTTTTGAAACCTGCTCTTTTAATTTTTGATGTTTCTTCTTCCTTTTAAGCAGGAGTTTCTATAATGATTCTCTTTCTATTTCACATAATTTTTTCTACTGAACTGGTAATCTAAGATACAAGTAGAATATATTTTCTTCAACTATTTATGAAAAACAATGTCAAATGCTATATTACACTAAATGTGATACAAATGTCATTATCATACTTGTTGTTTTCCATAAACATAGACTGATTTGGCAAGATTTGTAGCTTACAGCTTGTGCTGTCTATTTTTGCTATTTTAGCAAAATGCATGTAAAATTTTATTTTATTGTCTTCCAGGTATTTGCAAATAGCTTGATTACCTGACATTTTCCTTTTGATCCTTTAAAAAATTAAATATTAAGAATGACTTCCATTAATTTTTTATGCTCTGCTCTTCTGATTAATTGAATTTGAACCCTTCAATATGTTACTATTGGTAYTTAAATCGTAATTATTAGGTATCCTGTGACAAGTAGCAACCTAGAGGTTGATATCTGCACCCAAACTTCATGTTACATAGGTAATTCTGACATCTGCAACTCCTAAACTACCTCTCAATGATCTAACTAGAAAACTTCTATGCCTAGACTGTGTATGAAGATATATTTTTTCCTTCTCAGCTGATTAAAGTACGACAGTAATGATAACCAGTGTTCTGAAACTCAGTAGGATACTATTTTTAATTTCTATCCTAGAGCTATGCTTATCTGGGTCTTTTCTTTTAATAAGAACTCAAGGGTTTGCCATTTCATGGCATCAACTTTGTGACACTATAAAGATACTTTCCTTACCTCCTTTGTTCTTTCCTCATAGTAAGTAKATTACTTTTAATAGTAGTAAAATAACCATCTGTCTCTCTGCAACACCAGTAGCTGGCCTACCAGTTCCTTGGGTACAAAATGGATTTGTCAGTAATCACATACTGTTTGTTTTCTTCCTCTAGTTTGGCAACCCAAAACTTTCCAGTTARGGTGGCCAAGCACTTCTAAACTCCACGTGCGGCATTGACATGCCACTTTTTCTACTTTTCTGCACTTTCTGACTTAATATAGTCAAGAATAAAAGGAAAAGTSTTGAAAATATATGGAAATTATATGAACATAGTAAGAAAAAATTGCATATTCCCATTTCAGTTTGCCTATCTGTGGGTTCTATTTATCTATTCAGGTTGTAGGTTCTAGATGGTAGAAACATTCAAGGCCAGGCTGGACCTGGGCTCTAAGCAACCTGATCTCRCTGAAGGTTTCCCAGCTCTTTTCAGGAGTAGTTTGACTAGAGGACCTTTAAAGGTTCCTTCCAACCCAAACTGGCCGACGATTGGATGGCCTCAAATTAGAATCTATGCCTAAAGGAAAAAAAGCTGAGGAGAATGCATTTTACGACTTACAGATTTTTTTATTATTTATTAGAAAAGTATTTCCATTTAAACAAATATTTTTAGAATGACAAAAAATTACTGATTCACATTTTGATTGTTGAGCTTTAATTGCATGAAACTAATTTCTAAATACTGTTTAGTCATTTATTGCATAGATGAGTATTCTTATCTAATTGTAGACTCTGCACATTTCACTGGACTACATCCTATTTTTCTGTAGCATTTTGAAACCCATCCACAGCAAAAGCTGTCCCCAACAAATTCCAATAATTTGTTATTACAGACTCTCATCTGTGTCAGACTCATTTTCCAATGTGATCAACATAATTTAATGGATTTAGTTCAGGGATCATTTACAAAAAATTGAAAACCCCAACTCAAACAGAATTCTGTAAATAAACATACATTTTGAAATGCAAGAAATATGTCTTGAATGTACTGAATTGCAGCTCCAAGATAACCATGACTTTACTGGACAACAGGAACAAAAGGCTTAAGAATTTATTTAGTTTTATGAATAAAAACCAAATAGTCAAACCACACCTACTAATTGTGTACTCATGTTTCCAATGTATATTTTTTTTTTTTACTTTGTGATTCATTATTTGGCACAAATTAAACTGGATTTAATGATACACATTTATTAATCAGTGCCCTTTTAAAACAATTGAGTTCCTCACTGATGTGTCAAATCTGCCAATAGTATTAGATCACTATTACTGTGTCTCTAAATAAAGATATTTCTGAATATATATGTTTTAACAACAAGGCAAAATGTCACGACCTAAGATACATGCATTGTGCAGTAAGTTTTTTGTGAAACTAGTATGATCTGCTCCACAATARGTGGGCATAGTTCTGTTTTATTAAAATTCATTGTGATTTCCCATAACTGTTTCTTTTCATGGAGTGAATTCTTTCTGGCTGATATCCATGACTTTCCGTCATCTTTTAGAGCCTGTCAGAATTTGGGGGAGTTTAGAGACCTCCTATTTCTTGTATCTTCACCGAGCTTGGGTATGTAGTATGTGTGTATGTGGTGTGTCAAAAATAAATAGGCTGATGTCCTTGGCGTGTGCTACTTAGAAGTGAATAAATATCATTGTATCACTGTAAATATCAAGTTGTATCACTGAAGATAGGCAGCAAACACATCAAACTGCGTAGGCTTGAGCCTAAATATGTCAGCTSCATGTTAGAGAATTATAGAATATCAAAATCCTTACAGAGTATGGGTGCCTTGATGATTAGGTGGTATTTGTTCAGAGGTTATTTTATCACAGTTTGGATAGAGATGACTTATTTCCCAAAGTCTTGCCCCCAATCTAGAAGCTTTTATGAGCTCTTGGGTGCAGTGCCTGCTTCCTCTCCATACTCACAGTCTTCCCTGCTTAGATTTGTCACTGCCATGACCTGCATGTGAAAGACCTGATCACTGTAGCCTTAGGTGTTCCATGACTGCATGTTGTAGAGCATAGGCATGCACTCTTCCCTTGATTTGTTCAAAAGAAATCTATTTCACTGCAGGAATAAAGAGCTTAATAAGTGTTCAGTACAAAAAGCTGCAGTTTCACAGTTTCTTACTGTTATTATTGCCCTTTAAAGCCAGCAGGTAGTCTTTATTCAATTAATTTCATAGAATATCACTTAGTAGGACCCATTTTATCAACACTTGACAACTAAAGCGTGTTTTGCTTATATCAGTGGGGTTTTTGTTGCTATTGTTTTATAAAAAGAAAACATAACCAGAACTGTTCCTGAAACCAGAACTGTTCCTGAAACCACTTTTATTCAAAACACAGAATGCCTTTACACACTGTGTTAAACTATTGTACAATACAGAAACTTCTGTGGGTGCCTATTAGCACAAGAAATCATTCATGGAGTTCATACTACGGTTCGTTCCTRTAGAGAAATGCTGTGCTGTATGAAGAATACTTTCTTACTTTTTTTTTTTTTTTTAAATTATGGAGATCATTGCAAACACAGAGAAGTTAGAAATGTAAAGCAAATTTCATATGATTCCTCTTGAGATCAATTCATCCTAAATATTTTCCTTTTCTTCAATAGATATCCTTGCAAAAGGCAGATTTGTGATAGTTTTAAGACAGTACATTGAGTAGACTGAAGAACTCTAGAGTCTGAAGAAAAAGAAACTATGTACATGGCTAATAGATTTAAATTATATTGTACACTTGTAATTATATTTAATACTGTCTAGGTTTCTTTTTGTAATTATGCTAGTGGGGAAAAAATTACAAAATATTTTATTTCTCTTTATTTGAACTGTTTTTGTTGGCTTTATGAACCCACTCTAGAGAATAATTTCTCTGTTTTGCTGCTGGCACCTCTTATTTTTTCTCTTACTTAAGCACTTAGTGCTTACTGGTCAACTTGTAGTAGTTTGTTTGAATGGAAAGCCAAAGTGAACATGAGTAGTAATTTGAATTTCCTTTTGGCACTAAGAATGGCTACAAGAGCATATCAATCTATAGTCAAGAGAACTGCATTTCTTCTTCATCTCCTTTTATTACTATGACTTATTTCTTCCCTCTGGCTTTTCAGCTTTCTCCCAAGCTAATGGGTTCTCAACTCTGAGATATCTGATAACTTGTCTTGTCATTAATCACTCTGAAGTTAACAGATAGTGCACCTTTCAGCACTATCTTTTCTTTAACTTTGTCCACACAGTAATGAATCAAGGTCATGAAAATACAGAATTGTACCTTTTGAAAGTGAAGTCACTTATCTTTTTATATCAAGCAGTCTGTCATTAAAATAAAAATAGTCTTTTTAAAATCTTTTCAGAAGAACAGAAGACTGGTTGAAGTTTATGTGTTCAAAAAGTTAATTGCATATACAACCAGAAAGACCAGCACTCCTGCAAATAAATGCAAATGATAAAAGTTACTTTTTTTTTCCTATAAATGTATGGTGTTAAGAAAAATTATGTAATTAAACACTRTCATACATTTGGGTCTTTTACCATGCCATTTCAATTTAGAAATGAATGCTTTGTCCATTAATATGGACAAATCATTGGTCTATATATTYATGATTATACATCTTATTTCTGTACAGTAGTTTATGTCAGGGGCTCCAAATAAAGAATTTTAAATAGTTTGCAAATGGCTTTTAACCCATGTTTTATTTGGAATCCATCCTCAACACTGATGGTCATGCCTGCAAAACAGACRGTTCAATGCAGGGCAGATAATGATTGTTGATTGATTATTTTAGTTTATGTTTCAAAATAATTCCACTAGTTCTGAACAAACCATTAATAAGGAGATCTTTTTTCACTCTTCAGGGAGAAAGAGACCCTGCATTTTTGATATATTTCCAAGAGTTCAGTTTTTGTTTTAATTTTTCTTCACAATGATTTATAAACAAAATAGGACAGTGTTCTGAGCATGTAAATCCCTTAAAAGCCTTCCAGCAGACTGAGCMCGATCACAAAAAAGCAACTGTAACTTTGAACTTAGAGCCCAAAACCTATYAGGTGTATTAGGATTCAAAATGTTTCAGCATGTTATCTACCTAGYAGAAAATCACAATTCATTCAGTGTTCATAAGTATAAGCCCATAACCATAATTTTATATCTACAAATTCAAAAATAGATTTCACTATTTATATATTTGATTGTGGGACTGCATCAATAACTGCAGCATTTTTACATCTTTCCTTAAGAGAATCTCCTAAAATCAGCCTCTCTGCACAAATGCATACACACCTCTCTTCTGGGCATAAGAGATTTAGAGAGATAAAGAGGATATTTTTTTTTTAAAACGTCTTCCATGTGTTTATTTATAGAAAATAATATTAACTATAAATATATCTCATGTTTAGAGAGATGTAAGATCAGCAGCAGCTTCTTAATTTTTGTAGCAAAGTATTCRTTATATAAATATTGAATATATAAAAAATATTCAAATTTTTAATGATACTATGTAACAGGGCAGTCACAGGCCAGGCTAAAGAGAGAGTGGACTATAAATGAGTCAGAGTTACCGACACCAGCATCATCATTTTAAAATAAGGAAATGAGTGCTATATAATAGTAGCGCCCATCCACTAGGGCACTTAAAAAATGTGGGTAACACAAATAATTATTCTTGTTTTTCAATCTCAATTAATGTGCACTTAAAAAAACAAAAAAAACCAAACCAACAACAAAACAACACAAAAGACTGTTTCTTCCAGGGTCAAAAGCTGAGCAGAGATGGGGTAGAAGTGTTAACATGGCAGTGTAGCAAAGAGGAGAAAAAGGCACTGTACAGCAGCTTATGAAAAAGACTATTGGAGAGGAGTAAATATCAGATAGACATGAGTCAGTGGTGTTGGAAAGAACTTGCTAGGAGTTAGGATAACTGAATGATTAGCTGAGAAATCAAGCCCAGAAACAGGGCATCCAAGTGGAAAGGAGGGAAAGAATTGAAAGGGTAAAGTGAAAAATCTCTTGGGATGAGATAAAGACAATTCAGGGGGGAAAAAAAAAAAAAAAAGGCATGCGTGTAGGGAAAGCAAACCAAGGAATTCATTCACTAGTGGCCATCAGGATAAAGATGTTCTGCTGTTTTGAGGAAATCAGGGTTCCATCATTTGTTACAGTTACTTGGGACAACAAATGAAGTAACTCAAAATGTCCCCCCACTTGTACCTTCTTCCCCATAGCTCTTCTTGCTGAGTACAGTGTCATATGGRCTGGGATATCCATTGGATGGGTTGGGGTCAGCTCTCCCCTCTGTGTCCTCTCCCGGCTTCTCAAGCACCTCCAGCCTCTTCACTGGTGGGACACTGTGTGAATTATGGAATCGTAGAATGGTTTGGGTGAGAAGGGGCCTTAGACATCATCTAGTTCCAACCCCCTGCCATGGGCAGGGACAACTCCTACTAGACCAGGTTACTCAAAGCCCCATCCAACATTTCCTTGAACACTTCCAGGGTTGGGGCAGCCACAATTTCTCTGCACAGCCTGAAAAGGCCTTGACACTGTGAGCACTGCTTARCAATAACTATAACCCTGGTGTGTTATCAACACTGTTTTCAGCATAAGTCCTTAACACAGCCTCATACATACAATTATGAAAAATAACTCTATCTTAGAAAAAAAATTATAAAAATAAACAGAATATATTTATAATTGAGTAAAAAGCAAGGACATGAAGACAGAAGAGAAGATAAAATTTGAAAATATGTCAGAATGAAGGAAAAAAGATTAAACCCCCAGCTTTTTGGCTTATTGGATCATGTGGGATTTGAGGATGGATGAAACTTTGCAAGTCTTTATCTTGTAAATCAGTGTTCTGCATAAAATGACAACTTAACATCCACAGTAGAATGAATAAAAACAAGAAGATACAGTTTTGGATAGCAAGGCAATAGGTTGATGCATAATCTGAAGTGCTTTCTAAAGAGGATACCATAAATTCTTCAGTATATACACGAGATTGCCTTTTTGTCTTGCCAGTTAGAGGGTAAATACACCACTGACTAACTGGCTGGCAGTTTCTTGCACCTGTGAGAGAGTGTAAAGCTTGTGTAGTAGAGTGAATATGTGCTTTTTGGCATTAACAGTAGAAGGCTTCAGTCTGTGTACAGACCCTAGCAGGGCAGGGTCTCATACTCACCTTGGTCTGAGCTGGGTTTCCTGACTGCTGCCTCCTCTGCTCCAGCTTCATCTCTTGAGGTGGCCCCTGAGGAGAAGGGCACACTTCTATCCTTCAGTCTTTGCCAGGCAAACAAAGCTCTTTGTGCCTGAGGGTTAAGGCTTCAGCTGGCAGTCCAGGAAATGGAAGCGGTCTGTGGTTAGAAAAATATATTTTAAATAAAAATAATAATGGACAATAAAAATAAACTAAACCACACAAACAGCAACAACAACGACAACAAAATACACACAAAAATCAACTCTGGACTTGAGACACAGGAGGAAGAAATGCCTTCTATAAGCATCAGAGTTGTAATCCAGAARTCTACACAATATTGAGCTCTGAGTTCCCTATGCCATTTTGTTACTTCCTTTAGTACTTGGCTTTATATCCCTATTGCTTTTATCATTTGATATCCCAGTTCATCCTCAGCCTAAATACCAGCAAAAAGATAACATTAGTTGTTAAATAGCAAGTGAGACAAAAAGGAGTATTTCTTATTTTTTGGTTCCATCTTCAAGAGCAATGTCTTTGGAGATATAGCCTTAATTATGTGGCACGAGGCACAGTGATACTATTGTGTAGCATTTAAATAGCTCAAAAATTCATGTARCTAATTTTTTGCAGTTCAGAGTTAATTTCTAAAGATTCATGCAATGAAAAATAACATTGCAGATTGAACAGAGTTTGCCTGACTGATAATATTGCATGTTGAGTAAGGCTGAATCCACTAATTCAGATTGCATTTGTTTTGGTTTTGTTTAAGTCTGAGTCATAGAATCATAGTATGGTTTGTGCTGGAAGAGACTTTAAAGATTMTCTATTTCCAAGCCCTCTGCCATGGGCAGAGACACAGTTCACTAGATCAGGTTACTCAAAGCCCCATCCAACCCAGCTTAGGACATTTCCAGGGATGGAGCATCATGACTACTCTGGGCAACCCATACCAGTGCCTCACCTTCCTCACAGTAAGCAATTTCATCCTAATATCTAATCTGAACTACTGCTCTGAAATATAAGTAGTTTTAAAATCAGATAGACAGCTATAAGCAAAGTACTTCAGAAGAAACATTCATTCTTTAGTGCTGCCGGAATTTTGGGATTTTTTTTCTATATTCTCAAATATTTAATTCTGATGGTTTTTTTAATGCTTTTGTGACCCTTCAAGTCAAGAATAGGGTGTCTAGTACGTTTTGTTAGCAGACCRGCCAAAACCCCTTTGTTCTAGCCAAGTTATGCTGAGTGTAGTTGTATCTGAATAATATTCTATACTAGAATATAGTATCTGTTTTCATTATGAAGTGGGAAAAATAATGTTAGCAACAGTGACACAAAATACCAGAGCTTTGAATTGGACCTGGCTGCACTTTCACATAATATAGAAGGGTTTGAATTGCCAAAGCCATGTTTTATAAAGCAATATGAGAACAACAAACTTTTAAAGAGACACATTATAACAAAGCAAAATTAAAATAAAAAGCCTTGTGCCTTTTTCCTCCAATATTGCTATCAGTTCATCAGCTCTTTGGTTAATCCAGTTCCCTGGTTTGAAACAATTTCTACACTTTACTTTGTGGGCCTATAGGGAAAATATCCTTCTGCCCTTCACCATGGTGCTTTAACTCCTTGTTTTCTTTGTTTCTCACAAATCTTGTGCTTTATGCACACGCTTCTTGCCCTGTTGCACAAAGTTTTGACTGGATCCCTGCAACCTTGGTTGCACTTAGGAGTGGTTTTACCCCTTTCCTCCAGCAGCTTTCTTCTAATGCATGCTGCAGTAGACAGTGAAAGTTAAGACAGATGGCAACCCTTTATGCTGCTCAATCACATAAAATAAAATATTAAAAAATAATTTAATATATACTAACTTATATTGGCATTTTATATCTAGTAACAGAATGATCTAACCAGTACTTAACCTTTTCACTTGGAACTCTCTTCACCTTTGATACAAACTTCCTTTAAGAATTAAAGTGAAGTTCTTTGCATAATGACATGTCACCAGAAGTTTGTGCTTTGGGAAACATTTCCAGACACAATGTCACAGGACAGATAACACCACTGTAGAGTCTACTAATCTTTCTCTCCAAGATAGTGATTAATTACCATTGACAGAGAGAGGATATTAGAATTCATTGCACAGATTGCTTTACTCTTCAGGATTGGCATAGAAAGATGAACATGTTTAAAATCTCAAAAGAAAGGGTTTAGTACAAAATATTAAGAAATATAAATAGAAAACAAATTAATTTAATATTATGCTTGCAGTTCCACATCACATCTGAATTTACCATTACCATTATCATACAAATTACTCATTTCAAGCCCTCTGCATTTCTTGCAGTTTTATATTTGAAATGTTTATATTTGAAATGAGATCTGGCTCAAAATCTTATCCTATGGCAAAGCCCATTAGCACCTATCTCTGGATAAAAGATAGATGTAATTATTTTGGCTGAGGTGCTCATTTTCTTCATAGTGGCAGGTTTTGGATTTGCGCTAGAAACAGTGCTGATAACACAGAGGGGTTTTTGTTTCTGCTGAGCAGTGCTTGCACAGCTTCAAGGGCTTTTCTGCTTCTTACACCACCCTACCAGCAAGGAGGCTTGGAGTGCCCAAGGGAGTTGGGAAGGAAAGAGTGGAATATCCCACACTGGAACATATTTCCCAGAGAGGTTACAGCCTTCATCTTACATGGTTTAGAMGACTAGGGCAGATAATGCCCTGACTAACCTGGGCTGACTTTTTGGCTCATCTTGCTTCAAGCAGGAGATCAGGCTAGTGCCCCCGTCCTTACACTCTATGATAACTGTGGTGAAATTATCTTAAACTTAGTGTGAATAACAATATTATAGACCATTATTATTTTCTAGATAGAAATAAACCCAAAAGCAAAGCACATGGCAAATGTATGTCATTAAGAGCAGTTGCATAGTCATTGCTCATTTAAATTCATTAGTTAGTATATGTATGAATGAAATGCCATAATATATAGGTAGGAAAAACTCAGTTGAAGTTGCTTTTCTTCAAAGATATGGGACTTTTTTTCAAACAATAGTCAATCACTTCAAAGTATGTTCTACCACTTTGGCAGTAAAAACAATAGACTCAAAAAACCTATTTTTGTCATATAGCCTTTGGAGATTGCTAGAATGGGAATGCTTCTGAAGATGAATCTATTGTAAAATTCTATTATCTGATTAGCTCAAATCCATTTGTTTAGCAAACTTTGAGGTAGCCTTCATTGACTGACTGCATGTTATGAAACATTAGATGTCTACAGTTTGGAATCTAACCTGAAACACTTGTTTAGTTTGCCATGTTTAGGTAGAAGAAAAGCAAGCATCCCATGAACAATCAATCCTAGATGTTTTTTGGATGGAATGAACCATCTTCTCAAGCTGTCCAGTTAAAACTATTGGTTCTAAAAGGGATGAGAGTGAACATCTAGTTTCTAAATTGCTGAGTTAGATCATATGAGCTTGCTTTTTTTACATTACTTTGTGGGCTCAATATTTTCAGAAAATATCGGGCTCATATTACTTAGCACAAATCTCCAAAATCATGAGAGAAAACAGTTTTCTGTAGAATTTTCAATTAATACTGAAGGGGTCTTCATATTAACTCAGCAATTTAATTATGAATTAATTAGTATTAATTTTTGTTTTCACTTTCCATGTATTTCATCAGATTTGGGTTTGTTATATTGCTGCCATTATCTTGCGACACACCATTATGTGTCATTATGTATGCCATGCTCACCCTTACCCTACTCCTTTCACTGCCATTGGCAGCAGGGATATGTTGTGGTGGGTGTTCCTGTGAGCATCTGTAGTCCTTCACCAGGAGGAATATGACATTTGTGCTGATGGTTTTACCTTTCTTGCTCTAGGATCTACTCAGGATCATATTGTTATGCTTGCTAACACCCTTTCTTCATTGGGCTGTAGTTCTCAATTACACTTGAATTTACAATCTATGGTGGGATTTATGGATGTTAGATACTGTTTTTTTTGTTGACCCTAAGACCAGTTTTGTCCACCTCCAGGTCTGCATTTCTTTGACTGTTCGCTGGTGAGTTGTTTACAGCTGTGGGGTCTCCAGGGCCTAGAGTGTGCCTTGCCTTCAAATATTCCATACCTGTACTGCCATTTACTGTATGCTGTCTGCAATTTCCAAGGCCTCTTACCATACCAGGCCTCCATTCCTTTAAATTACATTCCAATATTAGAGCCATAAACCCATGTCGATAGCACCAGCTTTTGAGAATGACTAATCCTTTTATGAGAGACTCTCAGACTCCACTCTTATTTCAACATTAGTGCTTTGGCATTTACTCCAGCTCTGAGTACATTGTACCTCTACAGTGCTTCCAGAATTGGCAGGTGCTTGCAGCACTCAGACCAATATTCAGGGATTTGAACACAGCTAGTTTGTCCCATTAAATAATGCTGATGGATGTCAGGAAATGGAAATATACCCAAACGGAAACATATCCAAGGTCACTGGAGACTAAAAGTTACAGTTATGAGAAATTTTAAATGTTCAAAAGTTGGTTTTCTTGGAAACCAACCTTTTATAATATAATATAACTCTGTTGGTTCTCAGAGTTTAATAATGTTACAAGCTGAACAATAAGCAGACCTTTTCATTTTTGTCACAATTCTGATAGAATGTATAGATGTACAAAAATTAGTTAATTCTAATTAATACTTATTTTGTTTTTTTCTGATTTTCTTCCATAAGTACTCCTAGGGATTTTTTTTTTTCTTCTCGAGAATAATTATTTACAATAAATTAATGCATTACCTAGAATATAAATCTGGATTATGAGAAGATGTGATGTGGTCACTTGACAACATACCACATATTTTTTCCATTTCACCAGCCTGCATTTTGGACAATAACCCAACTGAACCCGCTTGAGACCTTTTGACAATCAATTTGTTTAACATTTTGTGGCTAGGATGAAAAATCAGCAATGTCAAGATACTCAAGATAAAACACCAACAACCCATTTCCCTCACCAACAACATACAGGTTATAAACTGTTTTTATTTAAACAGCTATCCTCAGCATTTTTTTTCTGTCCCTCCTTGGATACAGAAGGTATCAAAACAGCTCTGTTGTTAACTACTCAGCTCATCCTATTGCTTCTGTGTTACTGTGATGTGCTTCTCTAGTCTTGAGATTCAAGCCTTCTTTTGCTCTCACTTTCCATATCACCTGGTGTGTCCTGCTTCTCCTCAATATCTCTCTGTGCTGTCTCAGACTTCCCCTTATTTAGCACACATCCCTGGACTCTGCAGTTGCCCAAGGGCATGCCTTCCCAGAATATATTCCTATCATTTACATTTCTTTTCAACCCTTACCTTGGTTATTGAATTTCAAGTGGTTATATCTCCTGAAGATCCATTTCCCCAGTTTTTAGTAGTTTTCTCAAGCCTACAGTCGTGTTTCTGAATATTGTTAAGCAATTTAGCAGGAATTCATCTCAGCCAAAATCCTCTTTCACTGTAACAGAAGTATCTTGTCATTTAGGCCTGTTATTTCTGAGGATGAAACAAAAGTAAATGTATATATCTTGAATAGACTCCTTTGTCAAAGACTTGAAAAATCAATTATCTTTTGATAAGACTATTCCCTATGTCAATTTCTTTCTTGAGCAATTGTATGCCTGCTTTCACACTTCTACAGATTAGGAGAAGAAGATATATAATCTTTAATAATACTTAGCTGTGAAACTATGGAGACAAGTGAATCACAGGCTTCAATTATTCACATCCATCAAACTGATTTTGAAAAGAATTTTGTTAAGGGAATAAGAATTCATACGAATTTGTAATAGAACCTACGATTCCAAAGGTTCGAGCTGTTCGAGGAAATTAAAGGGTTTAAACAACTGTATATTCCCATCTGAAAAATTTGAAAGTAGTGAATGTTTTTCAATATTTTTAAGTTCAATATTTGCAGCTGCGTATAATATGCTATTGCTGCGAGCTGCAATATGCCCATAGCTGTATTATGTTTATTTAGAGGTGATGTGCAAAGTTGTAAGTGGCTTGGCACATCTTTGCACAAGATTTTTTTGTCTTCTCACACAGTTTTGACTTCAAACAAGAGAAAAGAATAAGCCACACATTATATAATTTTTTTGGAGGAAAGTGTTTGAGTATTCTCATGAAACCACATGATTTTTCAGCCCATACATATCTTTCACCATCACTCAGCTGGCTGTGGCAACACTGAGGAGAGAGGACAAAGTTAATCTGTTCTGAAAAGTATATTAGCAGAGAAATGAGAGAATTCCAACTTTCTGGGGGCTAATTTATGTGACTCTTCTTTAATTTATGTGACTCTTCTTCCTGGGTTCACATAAGTAACTGAACTGCCAACTGTCAATAAATAAATTATTTCATCTTTAATTTATCCTAGTGTCAGAGGAAATCTTGAAATTATTACTGCCAAAAGGAGGGATAATAACAATTACTATCAACAACAATAACAACAAAAAAACCTCTGAATATTTTTAGAATTCTTAAAGTTTTACATTTATTGTAACCATGATTGCTGAATATTGAGGTGTATAGTACAGATATGTTACAGCCAATTTTTAAAAGCTTTTTATGGAACTTTAAATTGCAGGTCAGTTTCTTTATTTGTATCTCAATAGGTATTAGCCTAAAGCTTTTGCTGTCCAAATATCTAAATTCTGCTCTTCCTCTTCTGACTTCCACTCCTAAAGAAAGAAAGACAAATCTACCCAATGTATGTATTGATGCCTTATATCTGGATCTGTCCAATATGTTTTATAGTATTTTTCTGATTTGCACTAGGTTATGTGAGGTTCCATTGAGATAAATCATAAATAAACACAATTATGACTGCCCAAAAATGGGGGGCATGTCATTTCACATAGCTGGATTAAGAATAATGCAACAAATATAACCTTTACCACTTTGCCAAAGAAAAGTGTGTCAAGAAGGCACTTAGAATAAATTACTGTGCAAAGTAAATCTGTCAGCACAGGTATAAAAATATTTTTTATAAAAATATATGGTTGACAAATGTATTCTACTTTCTAAAATTTTTATTTATCAACCTATTTTAGTTTGGAATCACATAAAGTTTTTCATTTTAAAGAAGAAATGTCTGTCCTGCTTAGTATATTGACTTGATATGCTTTCATCTCGGATTTGAATCAGAAGCGTGTTTCCCATTCATACATTCATTCTTTAGAAACCATGTTGAGAAACCTCATGCACAAAGCAAGTCCATGAATCCCAGGTGAGACCTCATGTCTAAGAGGTACAATTCCTCAGAATTCGAAAGGGTTGAGCTGCTCACAGAAGCATGAGAGTCATCAGGAACATGCTTTAAATTGGGGTATAGGCAAGGTCTTATCACTTGATGAGCAGTTGAGGAATTGAATTAATAATGTCTGAAGAAACTTGCCTCAGAAAAAAYGCTGTTTAAACATTACTTTTTTTGAAATCCCCTTTCCAGAAAATGTTTGAAAAGAAATCATATCATATTTATTGTAGTAAAACCCATGAAGTATAAGTGAATTCATTGCTAATGGACACACTCAGATATTCTTCTGTGTGGTGAACACTGTCATCCGGCTGCAAAAAGAAAGACCATTTTAAATGTACGCATTTAGTGATTGGGCAGCATTGGTGTTCTTGACAAAAGTCACATCTGTCAATCTGACATTATAGCTGTTATTGTGATGCCCCTTGCAGCATTTTGAACGCCTCTTTCTGCAACAGGCTAAGGGACTAGGTATTGATTTTAGGTGAGGAATAGTATATGGCCTCTTACCATCATCTCGGGTGATGGCCTGCTCTTGCCCCAGGGAATAACAGCCCTCCAGAAGCAAGGACAGCCTATGCACACTGCCTTGACACCAGCCAGGTTGCCATTGGCTCAGGATCAGGCCAGTTCTGTTAGTTTACACTATTTTTTGAACACTGTGGTTAGCCAAGATAAGAAGTAAACTAAAATTTTATCAGGACTCCTGATGAGTTTTTCCAGCAATACTATAATTTTTTTTCTCTAATAGGCTTCTCTTTGATGGGAGATAATGTTCCTCTCATTCATTTACTTCTAAAATATTTATTTTCAAGTATGCTGATTCAAGACTTTTCATAAAGAACATCAGTGAGCTTTGATGCTGCCTATTTGGTCTGAAATTAGGATTATAGCCCTTATAATCTTTCACAAAGATTTTTGCTCTATGAAAGACCTAGGTTTACAGTGCCTAAAGTAGATTTAGTTTTGATTCATACTTAACTGAAATTTCAAATACATGAAAAACAAGCTATCAGTTTGGATTAGAAATGTATATAAAGGTGCAAATATTGTATTTAAAGGAATTTAAAAGATTAATGATTTTAGTACAGTATTAGAAATATTAATGTATTTCAGGGTTCAGATATATAAGACAAGAACTGGTGATTCAGTGATGTGTTTAAACAGAAAAAATAAAATCATTCTACAGAAAACTCTTAAAAACAATTACCAGTTTTTCATTTAAAAGGAAGGACATCTCACAAAGCTCATAAAAGTAAAAAAAAAAGAAGTGGACTGGACTAAACTAGTTCTAGTAAATTGTTAAAGGAGCTAAAAAGATAGGATTTATTTAATCGTAGAAATTTTTTCACAACTGAATCAACTGAAATTTGATGGTCATCACATTAAGAGTTGTTTACTAATTAGTTGTTCTGTTGCATAATACATATTAATGGCATGTGTAAGAAGTACACTGTGTGGTTTTCTATAATTCTAGATAGAAACTGAACATATTAAAATATTGACAGTAGTTTAAACAAGTTTTCATACGTGTCTTCATACTCAGCCTTTATTCAGCCTTTTACTGCCTATTGTGTATCTTGTTTCTTGAGTGCATCAAGTGGCAGTCACTTGCTTCATTTATGCTGAAAATAAATCTTCTTCCCAAATAAATCTCTCTTCCACTAAATACTTCATTTTTTATCCTAACCCTGAAATATTATTGTTCTATTCTGAAACAACTACAAATAATTGACTATAACATATGCTGTTTCCTGAACCAGCCTTATGCATATACTCTGCCTTATGCATAACTGGTCTAGAAAATACTGACTTTTCACTAGAACAACAAAAAAAAGAGAGTACTTACATCATATTAAAGTGTAGTATGCTAATACGAGTCTTAACATATTTTGCTGCTTGGGAAGAGAAATGCTTGCATAAATATAAGTGCAGAAATACTGCAATTAAAATAGAAAGTACTTATTTTCATCAGTAACCTCAGATATTTATGTGTCACTATATGATATCTTAACAAATTGAGTGATATTTATCAATGGCACCAGGAATGTCCTTTGGCAGTGAAACCATTGAAAGGAAGACTAGGTGGGATACAGTTAAACTGAACAAGGAAGAGCTGAGGTTCTTCTGTCATTCGCTTTGGTTTGGTGAAAGATTTTATTCTTTTCATGTGTAAAAACAACAGAGGATGCTGGAAATGAGGTTCAGTTCCTTAAACCAATTTATTGGTCTATTTGTTCTTGCTTTTTAATCTTCCATAATGTTCATTTTATTGAAGTAAAACAAATAAGAATTCATTATATTGAAAGACAAAAGTAAACTGGTCCTACTGATGATACTTTTACTTTCTTGGAATTTCCTCTTTAATCRAGGTATTCAATCAAGCTGATAACAACTTTTTTTTCACACTAAAGTTTCCAGAATCAGTCATCTCCCATTAGAACATGGTGTCTGCATTTATCTTCCTGAGAATTTGAATAAGCTTTGAGTAGCTGATCATTCATCAGCGAGTATTAATGGGACTTCAGTATTTTCAGYGTACGTCTCTTTTTGGTTCTGACTGAGGGAAAAACTATTTCTATTGAAATTGGCAACAGAAATACACAGCATCTAGGGCACATATTATGCCTATACTAGGTTTTTATTGATAACAAAGTAAAATAGAAGGTTATGTATGAAATCTATGCAATTGAGACAATATGCCTTTTTTTTGTTCTTTCAGTTTAAGACTCAGGTTTTCAGAAGATGTACAAAAATTTAAAATATGCATCTGCTAGTTGGACTGATGTGCCGATCTCAGGTGCACTGTTCATTGCTTAAATATTGTCCTCTTTCTGTGGCTTGCATTTGATATCAGATTATAAAGATCTGGTTTTGTCCTATTCCCTCTTTACCTTGCTTCTAACCACAGCATTCAAGAGGTCAGTAAATATTAACATGGATATGAATTTAAGTTTTTATTTAAACATACTACAACAAGAGCAACTGATAATGAAAAAAATGTGTACAATTAAAAAAAAAACGATTTTGGAAACAATTCCTGATTTGCACAACTTTTAAAAGAGTTTGTATACATCTTGAGTCAAAGTAAATATATAGATTTGCAAGTTTAGAGGACCAGTCATTCACATCTTCTGAACAAAGCTTGTTATATTGCAGATGTCCTCTCTGAATTAGGTATCCCTTTAGTGCTTAATATTTTCCCCATCCAAGAGCCGTAATCAAGTCACCTTTTAATCTTATTTAGCAAATAGAATGAGTATGACATCTGTTTGGGAATGACAGAATAAAAATCTCAAACCACTATTTTTCATTTATTTTCCAAATCTATTTATTTTCCAAATATTCGATTTATTGACTTGATTTGTCAAACTCATCAGGCATGGATGTTCAGGTGAAAGAACATTGCTCTTGCTTTTCACATAAGATGCTGAATACAGGGAATTATAGAGGCACATCAAAGACATAATTATTGTCAATGATTAGGAAAAATTCCAGCTCAAGATTGAATTCTTCCTAAAAGATATTGGTAGATGTGCCTTGTGTTTTAGAACATGAGTCAATATCTTCATTTAAATTTAATACCCCTCTACATAATTAGGTAATTGGCTACCAATTTCTTCTAAATGCACTGTTTTTTCCCAGATGAATAAAAAAAAAGTTTTTTGCTCCCTTTGCAAGGAATTGCCAAGAAGAAAAGAGTAATAAGTTAAATACCTTTTTTTTTTTTTTTTTTGCCATCCTTGAAACTTGCAGTTTTTCTTGATATATTTCTCATGTTGTGATTGACAATATTTCCTTATCTGCTCTCAGGCTTTTCTTTATTCCTCTTCTAACTGCTTTAGTCTTCTCTTAAAAGAATGTTGCACTATGACTTTTTTTTTTTTTTTGGCAGAACAATACCATTTTCCTAGTTTTGCTACGAATGAGCATAACCATACCAAAAGCATCTTTCATCTGGTTTTCCCCACTGGCTTTCATTGTTCTGTCCTATTTTGTTCATTTAGTCTGTCCTTGTTCTAATAATCCCATTGAGAGACATTTTTTAACAAAAAGCTAAGAAAAGCTTGGTAATGGTGGTGCAAAAAACCATGGAAGAGTGAATGGACTCAGGGGTAGAAACAATAGCAGGAAAAACTCATTATTCCATTCAGATAGAGAGACTTCACTTTCTGGCTTTCCTTTGGGTAGAGAAAATGGGGTCACTGTTTTGCTCATTTTCTTTCTGGTTATTAATGTGGATGGGACAGGAGCACCATTCTTGTCAAATATGACTAATAATGGAGAAAAAATAGAGCGAGCCTTGATACATAACCTCATCTATGAGTACTGCTGGGGTACAATATTGCACTGGAGTACAATGGGACAGCTAGATAGTAAATTGAATAGTAAGAAAAAATTGACCAATCCCCTTCACTCCATGTTGCAAATGTTCTCTTATATATGCACTAATACCAATTAATGGCCTTTTCCTGAGGAATGAATTCCTTAGCTTTTCGTATTAGCATCTAAGCCCTAACATCTGGGATTTGCAATGTACTGTAATTTGGTTACTATGGTGATGAGAGATAGCAAAAATTTTTTGAAAGATTCTTTGAATGTCCTCTGATGCTAAAGAAAAATGAATAATCTGTCATAAAAGATAGATCCAATTCATTTCACCTAATTGGGATAACTGTTTCTACAGAACTGTACGAAAAAAAGGAAAATGTTTTGACCCTGTAACATCAGCTGTTCTGGTGTATAATAGAGACAGAGTGTGAAATTTCAATCTTCTGGTAAATGTTTTTCCACATACTTGCAGTTGCTTTACATAGGCTAGTCTATTCATAATTAAATTATTGGAGATTCACATACTTATCTATTAAATGGTTTATAATTAATTTTTTATGTTTATCCTGCAGTTTATAATTTGAGTTAGAAGTATTTTGTTTACCATTTCAAAATTATGCATCTTATGATAAAGTATAATTTATTCTTTTATGAATGTCTATTTTTATGTCAGTGGATTCAAATTACTAATAAATTGTTGGATCAATACATATTATTACTTCAGAAGGGATTTATTACAAAGCTATATTATTGCTACAGCAAATTGCTAAAAAATTCTTTAGATGTAATTTGTAAGTATGTATTAGGGAGGTGGTTTGAATCAGAGCACCAAAGCAAAAAGTATGTAAAAAGCATATTTAATACATAATTTTCCAGAAGTAAATGGAAATAAATTCTTAGGTGCTATAATTCTTCTTTATCTTTGATGTCACAGGCTTGAAAAGAGTTAATCACCAAAAATGCTTAAGCAGTTCATAAATGTAAAGGTATGCAGACAGATCAGTTAAGTCCTGCCAAGGCTTACAAGAATTTAGGAGAACATGGGAAGCTACTCAACATAGTGTGAGAAATAGCTGGGTTCAGCAAGTACCAGCAGAAGTGGCTGATAAATGTKGCAGAGACCACCATGAGCAAGGACTGAATTTCACAGACAGTGAAGGGAGAATTTTGTGATAGACATGGAAATTTCAAATAACTAAAGAGGGTGACTTATGGAAACTTCACAGATTGTTTTCTTGCAAGGCCAACAGAGCCTGAGTTACAGTCTCTTTTCTTTACTTGTTCTGTGTTAACACCTTTCCTGGTGGGGAGTGATAGATCTTTAAACTACACTAGCCAGAAATCAGAACTACATCCAGATCTGGAAGGACACAAGCTCTGAGGCAGCTAGTCAGCAAGAGATTTAAGGTCTGGATATGGAAATCAAACAGACTTAAAATCTATGCTGAYTCTTGAGGGATCCACTAATGACAGTTTATCGTTATATTTAAAAAGTGAAGGAGTGTGTATGYTCATTGTTGAACTTCAATACTAACTAGCCAGAGATGAGTAAAGATTTTGAGGCATCATTTCTTCTTATGCTCATGTGACTGCTGTTCGTGCTTATCTAAGGGAAAAGACACTGTTCTATGTGTTGATTCACATGGGCAGCAGGTTTGTARTGTGTGCATGTGTGTGATTGCGTGTTTGCTTACTGAAAGCACATTCAGGTTCAGTACTGGCAGGATCTATAAACAGGAATGAGAAGAACCCTCCTGGTCTAGGAATACACTGGATTCAGCTTCCATTAATAATAACAGTTGTGAGATGTTCAGTGACTGTTCAGCATCTCACAGGACMATGGCTCCAGTCACATCCTTCCTTTGCTATAGATCAGGTTAGTTGCTCCCAGAAATTCCTACCATGCTAATTCACCAAAACAAAAAAGCATAGGGGAATATGTTAAGCTCACAGATGTCCCAGGCAGTAAGTGGGGCTTCATAGGGTAAAAAATCTTAGAGAAACACAATTAATAAAAACATCTCAATCCTTCAACAAAATAGAAAAAAAAAAAAGGAAACACAATGTAGTAAAAAGTAATGTCAAAGAGCATGTCAAGCATCACTCTATTTTTTAATGTTTGTTTCTTTTAGGTCCATTTTGTGAGGAACCTGTTGATCCTTGTGCCTCTCAGCCATGCCTGAATGGAGGTATATGCCAGTATAACCAGTCTGGATATGTTTGCGATTGCCCTTCTGGTTTTCTTGGTCACAACTGTGAAATTGACATCAATGAATGTTCTTCAAGGCCATGTCAGAACAGAGGCACATGTATTGATTTGCCAAATGTAAGTATAAAAGTTAGAGATCCTTATTTGAACAGACAATCATAGAATTACAGCATCACATCACAGAGTGATTTAGGCTGKAAGTAACATTTAAATATGATCTATTTTCAACTTCTCTGCAGTGGACAGAGAYCTCTTATTCTAGATCAGGTTGCTGCAAGTTCCATCCAACCTGACTTGCACGCTTCAAGGGATGAGACATTTACAACTTTCCCCCAATTTCACCAGTTTAGCAGAACTGATGATGTGTGGGGATGTCAGAGGTCTCACTGAAGCCAAGGTAAATGTTATCAGTTGCTCTTCCCTAACCCATCAACGCAGTTAYTACATCACTGAAAGACACCATTAGTTAGACATAATTTACCCTTTGTGAAGCCATATTGTCTGTTTCTAATCACCTTCCTATCATCCATATGCTCTAACATACCCTACAGGAGGATCTGTTCCATGAAAGTGTCAAAACATTTAATTCTAATGTRAAGTTCTTAATTAGCTTTGCATGTTTCATGAAGAAACATAGCACTTTCTCAATGTGTCCTGTTTATAATATTTTTATGATAAAAACCCCCAAACTCCCCATTTYATGTCAGTTGCTTGGTGATCTTCAGGAACTACCCATGTTATTTTATTTCTTTTTTCTTCCCCCTAATAGAATCATCTAACACAAACATGATGCATCATGTGATCTTTATCAACTAGTGATTGTCTTGTTCTTTCTTTTCATGCGGTATAAGTTTCTTAATGCTCTTTTTTTCTTTCTTTTTTCTTTTTGTAAAGTAGAATAAATTCATGCAGAACTCACAAAATTTTGATAATAAAGACATACCTGGTAGTATGTCAAAATAAATTGTTGATGTTCTTTCATTAGCATGACTATTGCAAATAGCAGTGATTATATAGAATCAAAACAGTGAAAGAAGAGTTCAAAAGCTTAGCTATCACACAGCAGTGATACATACTCATACACAGAGAGAAAAAGAGACATCTAAATTACTGAATAAATTGATAGATTTCTATGTTATGCAACCTGTCTGAATATTTTTTCTACTAGATATACTAGCACAAACAATTTTGTGCGATAGACAAACAGTTGCAGTAGTTTGTTTCACACATAGAAATGTCTCAGTGGAAGTTGGASTTTCCTGATTATACCTTTAAGACCAATTCTAAAGAAACGCCTAAGCACTCCAATTTCATTAGGGGAACAAACCCTTCTACTTTTTCCTTTATTTCTGCCTTCAACAGGCCTATGAAAAGCATTGAAAAAATAAGGGTGGGACTGTCAGCCCTAAGAAATATTTTGTTTTCTAAAATAACTTACTTTTCTTACTGTTCAAATTAGAGATTGCAGTAACTGACAGATGTCTTTCACTGATAAAGAGAAGCATAGACTGTGCTTTATATTGAAGGAGAAAATGGATACCCATGATTTTCTTTCCTCCTCTAGTTAGTAACACTGGTTACTGATGTACCTTGTGTATTCCTACTGTTTAATGCAAACATTACATTGGAACATAATCAGAAATGAGGAAAATACCCTAATTAATTATAAAACTCCATGAGATCACAAAATCACAATTTTAAARCTGGTATATATCCATCTAGCAAACTCAAGTGTGGTATAATCTGTGCTGGAAGGCCTGTTGTACCTGTCCTAAATCAAGTTTGTAACCTGAGACTAGAACTGTTCTGTCTTTGTATGCTGCTTTATATGAAGAAAAGTTGTCCTAGTTGTGATCTCTCTAGTAATGAATGTAAGCACCATAAACACTATATTTTTGTCATGGGTACAACAAACCATTCTTTTTAATTTCCCTCTCTTCTACAGGATGTGGCATGTGTATGTATGCCAATATTTACTGGCAAGTTCTGTGAGAGAATACTGAATCCRTGTGAACTATTGCCTTGCTTAAATAATGCAACTTGTGTAGCTCAACAGCAAAACTATAACTGCCGGTAAGATTGGAAATTAATTTATTTCAGTACTTTGTTGGTTCACTTGATGATATCACACAGATTGCAGAAAAAAAAGACATCATCATTCACAGAGAACACAGAAAACTAAAAACTTTTGTTTTAAAAAAAAAATTATCTTTTGTGCATTACTCCGTTAGGTTTCTTGTAAACTGTGGGAGTGATACAAAAAGATTTAAAGCATTTAAGAGCTATAAATTGTTTCATTATTAATACAATAAAAATATATAATTTTTAAAACACTGATGACAATTGAGACAGTTACRCTACATGTGCCATTTCCTTTCAGGGTGTATGAAGTTCATGATGTTTCTGAAAAGATAAGACATCCTATTTAATTTCTAGTTCACTGACATGCATTAGTAGACTTTAAATTGATCCTTCAAACAGCATATGAAAAACTGTTTTATTCAGAAAGACCACACTAAAAATTATCCATTTGAAAATACCAGAAATTATCCAATGTATAATTTAATTTCATTTTAAAATACACTTTTAGATTTTTTTTCTATGCCAGTAAGGAGTACAATTTATCCTGTTCCCCTTTGCTTGGCTTTTATCCTGCTGCCTCAGTAAATTCTGATAAGCATTACTGAAGTAAACATCTTTCAAATTTTAGRATATTAATAAAAGCAGAGAATTGAAAGCTGTGATACAAAAACGCCTGACAACATATCATGAATGAACTTAAAAACTGCAAAAAATATAAGAGAAGTATAGAACACGTAGTTACAGTGTATCAGCAGAGATTCAGTTGAGAAAACTTGAAATTAAAATAATAGCACAATTATGTTTACAGTTTTCCCAAAGAAGAAAATCCTCACAATTTCATTCATATTCACTCCTAAATACAGATATACATAAAAACACACATATGCAACCTCATGTACAGTTCCCATATAGACACGTAAAGCACAGAACAAGTGTTATCATTTGTTTTCCAATTATTTAAAATGGGATATGAACTAGTATTTTTATTATATAGCCAGTCTTTCCCACAATATGTGTATATTAGTATGATAAGTGAAATTTACATTTAAAAATATGCATAAATGAACAATTACTATCCAGATGTAAAGTGCCTTTATTAACAGAAACCAAACCAAAAAAGAAGTCATAAAAAGTTGTTCTGGCCCTCTTATTCATATTGAATGATCTAAAATTCCACAAAGTATTTGTAGAAATGGTCTGTACCAGGAACCTCATTGTACCATAGAAATTGTTTAATTAAAATGTTTATGGGAAAACATTGTGATTGAACTATCTTTCCTTTGATAATATTATATGAGAATAAGCATGAAAGTAATTATTTAGATCAATATAATAGAATGTAAAAATGGGCAATTTRGAACCCATTGAGCTCATTAACTCTAAGAATGCTCTAAAAGGGAACTAACAACCTAGAGAGAGCACTGTGAATAGTGTTCAATCCACAAAGTTTACCCTAGCAACYAATTTGCCCACTAGACATTCTGGATGAAGGAGGAGAACTCCAGAAAGTGACTCATATCTTCCACAGAGAAATATCCAGAACAGGTGACATGACACATCTTACACAAGTTTGAATTTTTTTATACAAAGATAGAGGGTTACAATACAATCACAGAATATCAGAACACAATAAATATACAATACTATCAGAGACTCATAGAACAGCCCAAGTTGAAAGAGACAGTGAAGTATCTTCTGGCCCAACCTTTCATGGGAAAGGGAGTTTAGATGACATTATTTAGTACCCGGTCTGTCCAATTGCTTATCGAAAATCTCCRGTGTTCAGCCTTAGTTTCACCATTCAGTCCCCAAAGGCTTCAATTACTGATTTCAATAATTTTTATTAATATTTTTAATAAATAAAAATATTATCCCCATCTTTTGTRAAATTAAAATCAGTTTTCCACCGCTTAATCTGGAAGTTAATAAATAGAATTATTTATGCTTCTGTACTTGAAAGGAGGCATTTATGTGAGAGAAAGCATTTTGAGGTAGCATGAATTACATATTTTTCACAAGGAGATCACATTTAGTAGTTTTGTTTGTGAGACCTGCAATCTTGCCACAGTGCTGAAATGCAGAGGAGGTGTTGACAGATAGAGAGGTCCAACAGTCAGCAGGCTTTAATGTTCTAAAAAGACAATTTTTTTTTTTTTTTTAAATTCATGTTCTCCATTAGCTACTTGACTTAGAGAGGATTTMAGAAGACCTGTAGGAACAGTGGTTAGACAGCTTCAGTTTTCTAAAATCACAGACTTGGATGCTTCCTGTCTGTGATTCATGTTTTAATTCACTTTACCCGAAGGAAATCTACCATTAATTATGTTGCCTTAATTTGTGAGATTTTTAGTTGCTCATCAACATTTTAAGTTAAGATTTGATTCATATTTGGTAATCATTGTCAAATACTGTATGTTATGTCCCTGGCTAGTCACTGCACAATAAACTGCATGTATTTCATATTACATTTGTTATAATACTACATGTAATACTATGACATGATCCACTTTTATAGCATTTTCACATCATAAATAAATGTAATGRTGTTTAGGTCAGATGCATGTACAAATTCAAATAATAGTTGAATTGAACTTTTTACTTGATTACTTTTTTATTTTGCTTCCCCCTAGTCTATGCTGTTCTCCTCATGCCCAAACTACATTCTTATATCCTACACAATCCCAGCATCTTCTCAACACATCCTTCCTTCTTTGGGAAATCAGTTGTTCTCCATTCTAAACATATAACCGAACAGAATAAATTTAATTTTCCCCACTTCAGTTATGATGTATGACTATCTTGTATCCTTTCAGTCTTGATATCACACCTATCCTTTCTAACCTACCTATTGTATATCTATATGTAAGGTATATCTAGCTATACCTTGACCTATCCTTTCTAACAACTTTGTGCTGAGAATCCAATAGATGCATTTTTTCCTAAATGTCAAAATTTAAGGTGAATTCAAATAGGCAGTGAACAAACGTATCCATCACAATAAACTATGATTGTTTGGTTTCTATCTTCTTCTATTATCCATGTACTTTAGGATAATAAAAAGTCACAAAAAATGTGAAAGGATGTTCTGAGAAAATATGTTCTGTTGGTGCCATCTTTGAAACTTTACTGTCAACTTTATTTGTTATCTTACATTTCCTTTTCCTGACATTGGTATGTTTATTTCAAAACAACAACAAAAAAAGAACAAAACCAGGAAAAATGAGCAAATATAAAAATGAAAGGAAGTCGCTTCTAAAATTGGCTCACAAGATTATCTAGCTAATGAAATAATCCCAGATTGAAGCAAAAAAATCTAGGGACTCTTTCACTTCAGATCATTGGTAAAAACAAATCAGTAAAACAAAATTGTAATTGAGTTGCTCTGACTTGGTTTTAAATGTTATTTTAAAATTATAAGACAATATGGAAAACCTTTTTATTATTATTTTACATTCCTTAAATATGTAAATTTTATTACAAAAACCAACTCCTTTTAGCTACAATACATGAACTGGAACTTTGTTAAGAAGAGACTTTGCAAGAATTTTGAAGCCAAGTACTCGAAATGGTAGAAATATGATTGCATGCAACACCTTTTTCAACAGGAAGGTGAGGATTATGTGGTGCACTGCTACTTGCATAGAGTGCCCTTGTGTCTATATCAGCCTCAAAGCATATAACCACTAACAGAAGGTTTTTCCATATCCATTTACCTCTGTCCAAATGGTCCAATATGCATGAATTGTGGTTGGTTTCCAGGGATTTCTGATTAAATTCAACCAGTTTAACACTTAAATAAGGTTAATAAAGTGACTTAAGCTTTTGGACGTGATAGATGTGTCTGTGCCTTCCTTGGACTCAGAGCCATACCCACAGATAGACATTTTTGGCTGATTTGGAAAGTTTGGTTAACTCAGATACTTTTTTTTGAATGTTACATTGCCTAAGTAGTTGCTATGGTAAATACATCTTTAATATGCTGCCTAACTGTGAGAAGCTTCATGCATTTTGAAACCAGGAATTGGATAGATTTTTTCTAAATGAGAAAACAACACATCTGGATCTCCTATCTATTAGGAGCAAGAACATAGGAAAACCAGAAGCAATTCTGTATAATCTTCATAATTTCCAGCTTCTGGACTGAATAATTTGAATAAAACTACCTCTTGKAAACATCTAAAGAAAGTCCCATCTATTACTTCTGGATTCTTTCACAAACAAAAATTTTCAGATAACTGTCCATTTTCTTTCTCTTTTTCTTAAATCTTTTCTTTCCATGATACCAGAAATAGCCTTTAGACAGGGGAACATAATGTGTCTGTGAGAACATAGTGAGAGTGTTTGACAAAGATTATCTATCAAGACATAAGTATTCAAATTTTTTCTACATTGTTCCATTATTGCTTTTGAATAAGACTTCTTTACTATCCATTTGAATCTCATCTTTTTTATTTGTGTATATGAGATTGTTTTTTAGCATGGGAGAGCAACACCAGGAAAGTATTTTCTCCTGCTGATAATAAGTGTTTACATGAAGCAGAAGAAATTTCTGCAGCTCTTTTTATGTATAATATCCATTACTCCATTGGTATCACATGGAACTAACAAACAGTCACAAAAATTGAATGCTAGCTTTTTCTTAAAAGAAAATACTGAATTACAATTATGCAAACACATAAACAACTATGCATTTTTGTCTCTAGATCGTTCCATACATAATTAAGCATGTCATTATTACTATTTATACTGCTCTTTATCCATTAGCAGTGAGTGATGTTTATTTCTCACTCATCACATTTTTATTTTTATATTGAAATATCTCTCATGCTAAAATTGACCTATCTTTCTAATAGCTTTTCAAAACCTTGTTACCTTATCTATAACTGTTTATTAAATATTTACTCATCCTAGATTTTTTTTTCCTGGAATACTATATGAAATATTGGTGTGAAAATATTTTAACAAAAGAAAGAAATTATTTAGGAAAAAGCAAAATTATCCAGAACAATGCAAGGGATTTTTAATTTCTTGAAAACATATTCTGTTTATTTTAAATAACATAAGAGATCTGCTTTGTTACTGCAAGAACATTATTTAATAGAATCATGGAACATAATTAAATACAATTAACTTTTAAAATGCAAGTTCTGTAAAATACACTGGTGTATTTGCAGCTGCATGCCAGGATTCACTGGAAAGAACTGTGAGGAAGTAATTGACTACTGCAGGCTGCTCAGCATCAACTGTCTGAATGAAGGATTGTGTCTTAATATAATTGGAGGATTCACTGTAAGTAATTTAATACATATTAAACTAATTCAGTGTTCCAAAGTATAAAAGCTTCAGACAAGCAAACTTGAAATGCATTCATTATTCTAAGAGACAAGAGAGACACAATTTTATAGGTTTTATTTATTTTAATTGATAACACAAGGGCAATTCACTTGGGTAATATGGATTTTTTTCTACTACTTTTCTACTGAGATTGTGATTAGTACTATATCAAGTATGATAACCGACGGGTGTTTTTTATAGCAAAAAGAATATATAACAAATTGTGGTCCAGTGTCATTACTCACAAAGATGAAAATCACATCTGTGTTGCAGCCTTTAAAAATACATTGCTTGAATTAAGATTATCTGTTGCCATTATTTTAACCAGAATCAAATTACTTATCTACATATAAACATTGTTTAAAATTAATACAAATTTAAAACTTTGACAATGAAACTGTAGTGTGGTAATGTTCATTCCAACTGACAGTTTGGGAAAAAAAATGTTATATCTGCTTTTTTAACTCTCTAAATTGCTCCTGAAAATGTTAAGCAAGATGCAGAATCTTGTCCTTCTTAAACTCCCCATGGCTGGTGATTGCCTGTCCCTCTAATTTGTCAAGGTCTCTCTGTAGGGCCTCTCCACCCCTGAGGGAGTCTAAAGTCTGTTTAGTGTCACCAGCAAACTTATATCGTATTCCTACAAGTTCTTTATCCAAGTCATTTATGAGGATGCTGAAGAGCACAGAGCTGAGGATGGAGCCCTGTGGAACCCCACTAGTGACAGGTCACCAACTGGTGTGACACCATTCACTGTAACCCTTTGTGCCTGACCTGATGAGCCAGTTGGTCATCCATCAGATAACCTGGTTATTAATATTTTGTCCAGAAGGATCCTGTGAGAGACGGTATCAAAAGTGTTGCTGAAACAATTGTGTCCACTAATTTTCCTAGATAAACTAAGTGGGTTTCCCTTTCAGACAAGAAAATAAGGTTTGACAAGCAGGACTTCGACTCATGAAGATGTGCTGGCTTTGACTCAGGATTGCAACGCTCCTGGTGTTTTTTTCAATACTTCCCAGAATAATATTTTCCATGGTTTTACCAGGCATGGGAGTGAGACTGACAGGCCTGTAGTGGCTGGGGTCCTCCTTCTGTGTGTGCATATGATCACAGAAAATGGTAGTGTAGTTGATAATACACTAAAGTGATATGTATTTCTTGGTGGACTGCACCAAGACTGCACTCTGTTTTAGAAAAACATGTTCTAGGAGAGGCAAATTCAATGCTGTATGCATAGAAAAAAAGAATATGAATTACACAGTAGTGAGTGCTCCTGATAGTCAGTGACAAAAAAGGCAACTTTTAGCTCAAAGTCAATTTTAAATTGTGACAGCACACCATGGATGAAGACAGAAAGACAATCCCTGTAGTCAAAAATAAGCACTTGTATATATAGAAGTATGAATACATCTAAAATGAGTATTCTCATATTCTAAAATGAGTAGTATGACTAGTAGTCATACTTCTTTGACTGTCAGTGAAGGGTCATCATAGCCAGCTGTATCATCTAAATTGTTTTAAGAAGGTTTCAAATGAGGAAGACTCTATTAAAATGAAGTTTCTTAAAAAAAAAATAATAAAAATTATGTTCTCAAAATACATACAGATTGGCAATCTTAAAACCATCCATGGTCTTCTCAGAAAGAAAAAAAAGAACAACTGTATTTAAAATAGTTAGCTTTTTGTACCAAAAATTTTGAAGCCACATTAGCAAGAAAGTGATAAAAATATCGTACGTGGTTCTGAGCAGCTGCTTCTTTTGTTACTATTCATTATAGCAGGAGAATTTTCAAAACTGTTTATGTAATATGGTCAAATGCTGTGGTTTAGCAGTTTCCCATCAGATCACTGCCARGTCACATCTGTTTTGTCCTTGTGAATAACTTCACCAGACACTGAATTTCATGAAGATCTACTACTGTGGGATCCAAACCCCATAATTCCCACAGAAGGCTGAAGGCCTTATTGTGGAATGCTTCTAGTAGTGAATACAGCAGATTCATTTCACTGACCTAAAAATGTTAGGAAAAGGATTATATTTTCCAAAGTTGCCATGAATAGTGAAAACATGAATCTCCCCATTTTATTTGGGCTCTGAAGAAGATCAAATATATGATGTTTACCTTGTTGGTTTCTAAAGCAGCTTTGATTCAGTTTCAGAAATATAGATATCATTTGGGCATACAATTTTAATAGGTGACAAACACAATTCTTGAACATGAACAGATCTTCCTCTCTCAAAAAATACTGATATTAAAAATTCTATTACTTACTAATGATTTATCAATTATTGCAAGAAATCTGCTATTGAATTTCACCTGATTTGTAGCTGCAATGTTGGAATTGCTTCTAAAAATAAATATAGTCATTGTAAAAGTTCTGAAGAAAATATAGCACTTTCTTTTTATCTATATACATACCATAGGAAAGTTTTTAATTAGTGTACTGGATTGTTGAGTTTATAATATATAATTCCAGCTAATTAGAAAACAGGGGGCGCTGTTTTAAGAAAAGAAATAAAACAGTTTGAGCATAAAACATACAATTACTGATAAGTGAACCGATTTCAACAGAGTTTTATTAAATAAAAATATTTAACTACATTATTATGACAATATCATTACCTGCTTCTTAAAAATATTTTTTTAAAAATCTGCCCAGAGATACACTTTTCAATAGATTTTTCTGTTCGCATGTTAACTATTCTTTTTCTTAAATGGATTTTATAAATGAAAAGTCAGTGTTCTTGTTTTGCAGCTGATTTTCTCATTGCTTTTAATCTGATTGTCTTAAAGAATTTATGGCCATAGGTATCTGTTTTCCCTTATCTTTACCTGAAGACAGGGAAAATATAAGCAATGCCCAAAAGGCAAGTGATAGGGAAGAAAGAGCTGTTATTTTTCATGCTAATCATGCTGCTGCCACATGCTAACCACCTCAGGGTATGGAGTGGTTTGAGGAGAGTTCTCCCAGTGATTTGGAATGGCTCCAGTAATGCCTCTGGGGCACAATTGGGCAGTGAAAACCCATAAAGAGAGTATACGAACAAGAAATCCCTTGTGGTTGTAAAGCTTTCCTCCAGGTCCCAAGGGTGAATCAAGTACCTTACTATCTATCTACAGCAAGTAGTTTAGATCATGGCAAAAAGAATTATCTCTCCTTAAGATCCCCTGTTTCTTCCTGAATCATTAGTATTAAACTGAAAAAAACTCAAAACCAACCAAACTAAATAAAGGCACTAAAAAAGTACATTAAACTAATCCAGTGCAAATTCTGAGGATAACAGAACTCTAGTTTACTGGAGTTAGGAAGCCTGGAAAGGAGCACAGTTCTGAAAACACAATAGTGGGAAAGTTGACACTATCAAGTCTTTGACGTACTAGCTGTCTTTACTTTCTAGGGAGAAACCATTGAATAGGATAAAAATGACAGAATTTACAGGTTAGTTGTGGTTACCTACAGAAGTGCATTTGAGGGACAAGAAAGTGCTSCAGTGCTCTACACTCTCCCATTAGTGATCTGCCATACACTTCCTATGGAAAGGCATGCATGCATATTAAAAATGTTTTCCACATCTTGTAGCATGTAAAAATGCTCATTCATTACTTCTTTTTCTTTTTTTTTTTTTTCTTTTTTCCCCAACATCTCCTTACCATGCTATGAGCAACTGTCTTTCAACTTATATGGTCTGCATGGTATATCCAAGTCTATTTTGTCAATATGCCTTTCTCCCGTCATCCTAACAAACCATCGATTCATGCAAGGCTGTGTGCCTACAGCTAGCAAAGAAATTGAGTTATGTAGACACAGAAAYTGAAGCTGAAAGATGAACAGGCAGCAATGTCATTGTAAGGTCCATTTCCATTTGCCAGCACTACATTTGAGACAAGGTCTAAACAAATTATATRTATTGCCTGAACAGCAGAGCTGTGTTGGCAAGCAAATGCACACCAGGGCAGCATTAAAGAAAGAGAAAACAATCTCTGTTATCATTCTGGATTTTACCACTACACCTACTGTTGGTCATTCAAAGAAAATGTTTGAAATTTCTCCGAGAAGCTGTACTGGCACTTGCATGTGGAATTTTGCGTAGGAATAATTGCCAATGAATGACCTGCTACCTTCAAAAAGAGCAACAGGAAATGCTACTGATTTCTAACTAGTGTTCCTACAGTGCAGTGGAAGTAGATTTTAAGGGAGAGTGAAGCTAAGCAAAAAGAAGTAAGGGTTTTAACTTTTACAAGTAATTTGCCTGGAGAACACTGATTAAAGAGAASATGTACACAGTTGCATTCGTGTCAATTCCCTTCACAAAAATATTCCCCAGTCACAGAATTTTGCTTTCTTATATGGACGTACATTTAATAATGTTTCTCTAAAAGTATGATTCATTGTAAGAGGATAGAAAAATTAATATTAAAAAAAGAGTAGTATCTAAAATCTTGCCCTGCAGATGGCTCTGTGGTTGTTCATGTTATACTCTTTTGGTCTTTTTCTGACCTCCATATAATTAAGCCGTAACTTTTGTATTTGGAGCTTTATGGTGAATCTGAGATATTTCAACAATGAAGTGTGCATCAAGRGGATATATGGTTGATAAACTAAAATTATGAATACACATTAATAATCAGCAACACGACTGTTGTAGTTGAAGTTAAAAACCCCAGCAAATATGTTCTGCCCAAAGACTWCTGCGTTCTCTAGCAAAGCAGGAGACTGTATTTTAACATAGAAAATGGTCTTCACTGAAGTTAATATGTTCCTTCTGGGGTGATGAGGGAAGGAGGATAGAAGGGGGACCTTCTCTTTCTCCTGTGATTTTTCCCCATGTCAAGCTGATATGTGGCCCTCATTCGGCAGAACTTWTACAGAAATTGCAATCAGACAGACAGAGGTCCAGGTTTCATCCCTTCCAAATGAGGTTTGCCTTTGTGGGTGCCAAGCCCCACAGGTTTGCCTGAAAAAGCTTTGTGGAAAGTCTGCTGCTCTGGTCCTCTTGGTATGCTCTTCCATCAGGAGCCACTCTCAGTCCTAAAGCTTTTTGATAGTGTTTTATCCCTAGAAGTCTGGCTGAATTTATAACCCAGAAGMAAAGCATCTCTATGCAGAATTGGCAATCATCTCCAAAAAGGAGCTATGTCWTACTGCTTAGATCTCACAGCCCTAAGAAGGCCTCCAACTTATTCTTAGAGAAGCCATTTATGTTTATTGCATGAGRATAGAAATAACTTCTAGATCGCATATCCAGAACTGAAAGGCAGTACAGCTGAGACAAAACATTAACTTGTTTAACAAATTTAAAAAACAATGCACTGGGGCTTTTTTAAAGCCCTCTGCACTGTATCTATAACCATTTGTTTTCTGAGTATAAAAAAGCCATAAGGAAACAAACATTTAATATATTTGGCATTTTATATATTAAAGCAGTTGGTTAGAGTGATAAAATTATTATGAATATTTATAACAGATCTACTACCAATGCTAGAAGCAATGAAAATTGGCACTGCAAAGTCAGTTGCTCTCGGATGCGATTTTTATACTTATGTRCAACATATAAAATAGATTATTGTCATTTTCCTTTTTAAAAAACCTACAGTCTCTCCTACTGTTTCTCCCCATGGACCATATGAGAACATTATAGCCTCATCTCTGTGAAGCCACTTTGCCACTATCATTAATTCTATTGATGTCTCTCCTGTGTTTGTCCTTCCAGCTGTGTGCTCAAAACAGCAGTAGTTCAAAGTCAGATACTTCCATTATGGRCTAGTTTTACACAAGTTAATGAGTCAATTTTCTTCCACGTAGTAGCAGTAATTCTACAGAAGAGTTCACATAAATTTTAAAATGTCCTAAACAGTTTTTTCCTTCTTCAGTGTYTAATTTGGACTTTATCAAAATTAATTTTCATGCTTTTCTTATTCTATTGAAATAAACACCATCAAAGCACCCTAGGTGCATTTCATATGTGCTGCTAATTATCTCTGAGCTGTATAGAAGTTAATRCACAGTATAAATCTTCATGTAATAAACTAAATATCCTTCTTTTGAAGAACAAATTTAAATGAAAAATATTTAATTAAAATGGCAATCATGTAATCATTTCATATATCTTTGTACCATGGATCTGAATTTATATAGCAGAAGACCATATAATTAAATATAAATGGACAGAAAAACATACCAKATATAACAACAGAAATGTTCTAGTTTATTTTTAAATGCAACTTCTGAGAAGTTAAAATCAAGCCTGTGCTCAAGTTTAAACCACTTTTCAAAGAYGCAGAAATTCCCCAAATTTCTTCTTTACTGACTTCCCTCTCTAATAAGGAGCTGGACTCTTGGGATAAGGAAAAAATCTGTCGAAGGAGTCCAGAAAATTTCACTCAGTCAGCTCAGCACTGTGTATTTCTGRAGCACATAACATTACAATATTTTTTTACCTGTTTATTAATGCCAGTAAGACCAGACATTCATTCTCCATGTGCTGTATAAATTCTGTGGTTCTTGATGATTAGTTTTCACTCTTCAGTATTTGCCCTTTTGTCATCTACTACCAAAAACTCAAAAATGCACATTCTTGATTTGTCATTTTATGTAATAATTAAATACCAATAAAATTTATGCGACCCAGGAGACAACTGGCTTTCTGGGCTGCAAGCAYRCATTACTGGCTCATGTCCAGCTTTTCATCCACCAGCACATCCAACCCTCTCTACTAGGCTTGTCTCAACCCCTTTCCCCTCAGCCSCTGTTGGTACCAGGGGTTTCCCCAAACAATGTGCAGGACTTTGCATTTGGCCTGGTTGAGCCTGGTCATGAGCTCCCATGGATGCACTTCTCAAGCTTGTTCAGGTCCCCYTGGATGGTGTCCCGTACTTCAGGTGTGTCTCCTGCACTGCTCAGCTTGGTGTCAACTGCAAATTTGTCRACTTACTATATCTGTATAGTAAGTTAGGACCAATTAATTTTCTCTTTTAAGGTTTGAAGTCACTTCTGTGCTCTGGTGTATTGTAGGTTGATGATCAATATTGTAAAGTTTTAAAATCTATCAGTTCAAATAAGCAAGTGAGTAAAACATTCTCCCCAAATAAGTCCCTAAATCCACTAAGAAGCTGTTCTTGGCTATGAGCTAAATTTATATATATTTCTTGCAGTTATTTTTCTAGTGTGAGTGACAGCTAGAATTTCTGTTATGAATGAACTTCACACAAAAAAAAAAGTAAGCAGATTTTTTTTTTGTACGATAAAGATTTTGTTTTCTTCATTTAAACAATTTTCAGAGSTCCATCAGTGCAGAAAAATAAAAAAAACTATTTATTTTTAATAATTTGGCCAAACAGCATGTTTTGAGTTCTTGAAGCCTTTTTGTCAYAAACCAGTCACTCCAGTTCCTAATGCCAAAAATATCTATAGAAAAATTTGAATATATAAACACTTCTAAGGACGTAYACGTAATTCAGATTGTATTTGTGGAATGGGAGGCAGCAGGGAGGGGTGGGCAAAGAAGAAAATCTGAGCATAGGAATAAACAGCATAACAGAATAATGTAAGATAAATCAGAAATTGAAAGCATCCATACCCAGTTTAATGCTTAAATTTTGAGTTGAGTTGGAATTTTCTCCACATACTTTAAAAGGGGCAAAGCAGTCTAATAGATGAACATTTTGCAAGCCATCTTACCAGGAAATTGAAAACTCTGAAGGAAAAAAGAAAGGTTATTGTGCCAGTATGCCATGGAAATGATTACAATTACGCTTAAAGAAATTGCTTAATGTTTGTGGAAAGTGCTGGCTTAAGCATCCATAAGACTTGTCCTTCAATTATCCTCAAAATGATTGAGGCATAGTCTGGAAATAGTGATTCAGTTCCTGAATGCTGTCTTGCCAGCAATATGTTTCACCCCAKGTGCAGAAAAGTCACTTTGCTAGAGGAAAAGTAAATGTAGTTTTCACAGCTACAGTCACAATTCCATCTCTGAGAATGTATTTTTTTAAGTTAACACATATCCACTAGAAATAGGGTTAGACTTCAATGAACTTATTTGAAGTTCTTTCTTGCAGAATGGACTTAAGACATGTAAASAAAGAAAATACTGGCTAAACAGTTTTTACCAATAAATAGTAATGTTTAGTGACTGGGTAAATAAAAAGTTGAGTTTAGTCAAGGAGAATTTCCAAATGTGTCCTCATGRAAAAAACTCATGAAGGAGAAACTATCTTACAAATCCCATTTGTATAGGTACAGTGGCAGAAAAAATGAGACCAAAGAAAATGTATGCCCTCTGCTCAATGAGGTGAATGACATTGTTTTACTTGTAAGTGGACTTACACTGTAAGTTTTTACTTACAGTATGTGCTTTAAAATTTCCCAAGTCCTGTGCCAGGTGGCAAAAATTAAGAGGAAYGAAATACCATCAGTTAAAGAGAAATGCCAAACCAGGACCATAGGCCAATGAGGATATTTACACATGTCCAAAGGGCTTGACAGAATACATCTATGGAAGATGAGGGAGTGGGCCARTGTAACCAAATCATAATAAAGGGCAGGTAGCTTCATCTAATACTGGCTTGCATTAGTAAAACCATAGAGAGCAGGTCAAATTAAGTCATCAATCCCTCCTACCCAGCACTCGATAAGCTACCTATGGAGTGCTTTGTGATGAGTAGAATTTCAATGTACAAAAAATAAGACTCAAAAAATTGTAACGAGTCTAGCAGAGCCATCAACATTGTGAAAACTTTGCAGCTTATGAGGAGAGGCTGAAGGATCTGTTTTTGTTAAGCCTTGAAAACAGAGAGCTGAATGGGGAGGTAATTCTTTTCTTCAGCTCCTCCTTGGGTGGTCATAAACAATATGGAGCCAAATTTTTCTCAGAAGTGCACGGCCCTGGAGTGAGAGGCAACTGTCAGAAGTTGCAACAAAGGAAATTATGGCTAGGTATTAAGAAGAAATTGTTTAGGATGTGGTGGGAGTGTATTTATGTGCTGCAACAAGTTGCCCAGAAAGGCTGTAGAATTGTCATCTTTGAAGATACTCAGATCKCAAGTAGACAAGATCCTGAGCAACCAACTAGCATTAAGTTTGACCTGCTCTGAGCAAGGAGTTGTATTCTATGGCCTTCAATGGTCTCTCTCAACCTAAATAATTGTGGAGTCCTATGAATGTAAAATATATTGACACACAGGATAAATCATGTTTCTGTAGGCTTGTCTGGGATTAGCTTTGTGAACTGACTAACAAGGATAGACAAACCCATGGATACAGTTACCTAAAACATGCCATCTTGTTTTTAGCTCTTATAACCTTTCACCTAAGTAGTGTCATATTTATTCAAACATAATATCAAGGACAAGGACAGTACATAGCAGTGAAAGGTGTTCCTGGAAATCAAGGGGAAAGAAATCAGGAAATGTCAGGGSCATGTATGGGTATTGTCACAACAGAGTGATGCAGGAATAAAAATGCAGAAAATACAAAGGAATATACATCTTCTGGAGAACATTGTGTCTTCCAGGGCTTGGAAGGTAAGTCACRCTAATTTGGTAGGCTATCATGCTCCTCCTATAGCTAGGTCTCTTTGGAGATGGCAGTCTACTGTAGTCATCTGCTGTCTCAATCACTGAAKGCAGAGGAATCCCTCACAGTGAGGGATTGCAGAGATTCACTGCATCAGCACAGTTCTCTTAAAGCCTTCACGTGACCACCTAAGTACTGCTCATTTTTACAAAACATATATGTGAGATAGGGAATCAGATCACTGTAAAGGGAATATTTAAAAGATTGAGAGGTAGGGCCAGTTTCCAACTTTAAAACAAACTTGAAYGAATTAATTCACAAACAGCATATATAATGCTAGTAGTTTTCAAGATTATTAGGCATTGTCAGTACACCTAGGTATCGTTACTCTGTAATGTTTTCATTCTAAATTCTCTGTGATCACACAATGCTGTGGAGCTGATGCCAAAGACTTAGTGCAGACTGCTGTGGTCCCTGGTGGTACTTAACAACAAAGGTCAAGGTAATCTGCCTCATGAGCTCTTTGATGAGTGAGTGAAGTTATTACTGAATGGAGTTTGTCCTCTGTCTCCATCCTTTCTCTACATGTTTCACGGTTTACAATATCTTATCTTCCCCCTCAAGCATCCCCCCACCCTTCAAAAAATTATGGTCTCCTCCTGGTACTACTTGCCTTGGGGCTATTTACAGTAATTTTTTTTCTGTAGTCAGCAATATATTCTGTCTAATTTTGTGTGTCTTATGTTAATCTTGTTCTTTGGCAACTTTCTTTTGACTTGCATGAGTTACTACAACACATCTCTCTGTCTTTGGTGGTCACATGTACACATACTCATGTAAAATGCTTATGCATCGTGAACCTGGTACACCATTGCAGTGTTCTAAAATACTTGCATGCTACYGTTTGCTATACTGCTTTATTGCCCTTGTAATGGGATTCAAGGCAAACTACTATTAATTATATTTGATCAGAGCACTTGTATTTGTATGAGCGTTTGAATGAGTTTCACAGAACTCTTTTGAGACATAAGCTTCAGATCTTCCCCTTTCCTCTGAATAATCCATTTTAAATTATTTTATTTACAGGTAGAATCTGCATGTATAACAGAAACCATGTACTGTGTTTTCTGATTACTGGTTGGTGACAGTGTTTGTCTTGTAGGCTTTGTTATCATCACTGCCTAATTTCTCCCTCATTTCTATCCCTTTAAAATCTGTTTTACACATTCAGTTCCTCTGTTCTTGTTGGCATTTTTATCCCTTACAGCCAGTAATTTACTCCAGTTCATGTGTCCTTTTTTCCGCCAATTTTTCAACAGGCACGGTAGATGAGTTTTGCCTCTCTCAACTGTTTTATCATCTGCAAATGCAGGCATGAGGAATAGTCTCAGCTGGGTGCAACACTGCATTCTACCCCACTTTTACTGGATATTAAAATATAAGACACAAAGAAAATTCTACAAACTTTCACATTGCATTTTCATTTTGGGTTTTCTGTGTTTGTTTGTGTGTTTGTTATACCTAGTGTCTCTGTGCTCCTGGATGGACAGGAGAATTTTGCCAATTTGCTGAAAATGCATGTTTAATTTACCCAAATAATTGTTCTGATGGAGCAACTTGCATTGATACGAGTCAACTGAGAGAACAACCTTTGTTTAAGTGTTTGTGTCCTCGTGATTTTACAGGTAAGGCATATACAAATCATGTAGAAGTTTGTAGTTTCATTTCTTTTTAAATATTCAAATATAAGAATGCTGGATTAAAAAAAAATAATAATAAAGAAGTATTTGGAGAGTAATCACACCTCTCTGCATTTTCTGCCCTCTGCTGGGATGCTTTTAAAATCTGAATGGAATTTACAAGTTACTTTTGAATCTTTCAATTAGGGTTTCTGTAAGAATAGTCATAGAATAAGCTTTAGCTTCAGTTTAAGGGACTAAGTGTATCTCTATGTATAAAAGTTTTGCATGTGAACTACATGTCTGATGTCTAATTATAGTTCCTGGATATCTAATTGATGAGAGAAATGGAGTTCAGGRAGTTTGTTAGTTTGTATCAGCCTGTATTTACTCAGATAATTTTATGAGGCCAAGATMATTTTTTGTGGATTCTCATTGTAAAGTGTTCTATATATTGCAAAAGATTTTTTTTTTCACTTTTTCTGCTTTTAAATAGCCAGTTACTTCTTCAGTCTTGATCSATAAAAAAATTCATTTATACCTATTTACTGTTTCACTTATGTATTTGGAAAGGGAAAAAGAGAAGGGAAACGTAGTAGAAATTTTGRTACATCTACTTCACTGTGAATTAAATGGTTTCTGCAACCAGAAAAGCTATTGTAGYTTCACTTCTATTGGTTCTTAATTGTGTTTTTAAATTACAAACACTACAGCTGCATCTTTTGCATTAGTGAACACAAAATACGACATGATGTAACACTGTCATCTGTGAAAAGCAGAATTTTGATTTAAAAAGTAATAAACCTACTTAAATCTGGTTCCATACTCTTTAACAAAACCTTGTAGAAACTTAATGTATACACATGAAATTTTAAACTATAGATTTTATTTCTGTTTATATGTTAAACATTTTGGGTCATTTACTCAGAAAAATGTTCCCATGTTAAGTTTAAATGCTCAGAKAATAAAGAGTTATAATATATAGTTATTTTTGTTGAATAGGTGTAATTATTTTTGTGCTTTCAATTTCCTTCTTCAGTTAGTTTCTTATTTTCATTTTCATTTTTCTCTTCTCTGAAAGTTGTTAAAAACCTTTGAATCTACAACAGTGCTTGTAAGTAATATGTCTTCTGACATTGAAATGATCCATATCAGCAGTTTCTCAGGTCCTACACAGTAGAATAATTGTCCTTGAATAAGCTTCCTCTAATTTATTGCTATCTTTCCTTGTGTGTAGAGCAATCATATTGGCAGGAATTGATTTGGCATGTTAGACACTTCACAGAAAATTCYTTTAATTAAAATAATCTTACTACTGCTAAAATGAACTGAATCCCAAGAAAACTTGCCAACGAGAGTTAAAAGTACTACTTCAATTGCATAATTTTTCCTTATCTTAAAACTTTTTATAACACTCATTAAGATTCATAGATTTATCCACATTTTTTTTCTCTTTCATTGTTTTATTGAGACAGATTTTTGAATTTCTACAAGTATATGGGAAAGGTATATAAACATACTTTGATGGAGATTGCACTATTAAACTGTGTAGGATACTTGAAACAGTATGCTGCAGAARGTATCTCTGCTGCCAGAATAACTAATGTCCCAGAGAACGAGATATGGGATACAAAAGTTCTTATATCTTTCACAGTCTAGTTAAGGTAATATTTATACTAGTGAACAAGGAAATTTCATGGCCTAATTTTAATCCTTCTCTCTGGTCCAATTCACATTTTTAAATTCTTTTGTTCTCAAAACAGGATACAGTGGTGACATACTTTAACCCTGGTGGGCAGCTAATTTTTTACTCTTCCCCAGTGARGTATTGGAAAGAATTGGAAGCACAAAAGTAAGAAAACTTGAGATAAACATAAATCATTAGGTCAAGCAAAAGCTGTTTACATAGGTGGAGCAAAATAAGGAATTAATTCAATACTTGCTGTTAGCAGGCAAGGGTTCAGCCATTTCTAGATATTTGGGGAAGGTCTCTGTTTCATGTCAAAGTACASTTGTAATATAAGTCTCAAAACTCTAATAGATAGAAAGAGTAGTACTTTTTTTTCCTCCCACAGCTCTAATCCCTATAGTAAAGGTGAGCAAGTAAAGGAATTTTTGAAGCATCATGGGAGGTCCTTATGTCACAGGAGTGTACTGGAATTACACAGCAGTATCTGTCTCAGCAACAGATGCTGTCATTTTAAGCTTTGTTCATTGCACTTCATATGTTATTGCCATTGTCACCTCTGAAAGAGAAATGGTTAGGGCACATAGRTCCCAAACATCAACGACCATCTACTGAAATAATGGAATAAAAAGAATCACTTGTTAAGTAGTGCTACAGGAATTCACTCAGAATACTTACATTCATAGGTGAATAAAAAGGGAACAGCTTGAAGCTTTTCAGAAGACTCGATATTTTATTAAAGAAGAACTTTTAGAGATAACTGACAGAAAGCAATAATAACAGCCAAAGTACTTCTCATTCTAACCCTCTTCAGCCCAGAAACCTTACCTGCTTTTTAAAATGCCTTTTAGGAGGAGTGTCCATATAKCATTAGGTAGGGTGAAAGGAAAAAGGTTTTAGCTAGTCTGTTCCTTTAACTTTGCTCCCAATGCAGGTCTCTCCTGAGGTCAGTAAAAGTCCAAGAAAAAACAATGGTTACACTGATTCTATACATCAGAATGATAGCATGTACCTAATTGGAAGGGAGCCACAAAGATCACCATGGCTCTGCAAAGGACCATACCAAAAATCACACCCTTGCCTGAGAACATTTTACAAACACTTTAGTACYGTAAGGCTTGGTGCTGTGACCACTTCCCTGGGGAACCTGTTCCATTTGGGGGAGGAACCTTTGCCTCAAGGTTCAATCTAAACCTACCTCAACTCAGTTTCATGTCATTCACTTGAGTCCTGTCACTGGTCACRACAGAGAAGAGTAGTGCCTGCCCCTTCTCTTCCCCTTGTGAGGATGCTGAAAATCACATTGTGGTCTCCCYTCAATCCCTTCTGACCAGACCAAGTGATCTCAGGTGCTCTTATGGTTTCCCTTTTAGGCCCTTTCACCTCTTTGTGGCCCTTCTTTGGATGCTCTCTGATAGTTTTGTATCCATCTCATGTTGTGGTAGTACCCAAAATTGCACCCAGGACTCAAGGTGGTGCCTCACTAGAAGGTGTGTTCTAAGGACACCCATCCTTACAAAGACCTCACACCTAAGATGATAGCAAGATGAATTACATGAAAACACAGCAGTTTTGGTCCATCTAGGGCATTCAACTGCACAGATTGTAATGAAAGGATAGAGAAGTAAACAATGAAAAAAATAAATTATSCATACTGGCATAATATTTAATTTGAAACTTCTGAACAATAAGTGAGGTCTAGGGCTAATGATGTAGCATATTCCAAGATGACTGCAATCTAMAGTAGTTCAAGTCAACAATTTTTTCTCAGGTCTTGATTTCCACACAAAATACTAAGGCTATTGAAATTTTTGTGCTGGAAATACTTCTATTATTTTGGCATGCAGCAGTTGCATGGAAAGCCAAAAGACTATAAAAAACCATTCTACATGAAAATTCAAGGAAAAATGTAATATCAGTATTTAAGTTTTACCTGCTTTTAAAATGGAACAAAATGTTSCCAGTGCAGAGGGATATTTATTAGTATGTTCATATTTCCCAAAAGTTCAGTTTCTGATTGAATTTKCTGCGCATAATATATTTTGCCCATTGGAATAAGTAGGAATTTTGATGATTTTTTTTCATTAAAATAGTTTACCATAAAGATGTTGGGTTTTTTTTAAGAAGCATGGCTGTATCAAGGTCTGGATTTCATAGAATTAGTACAGTTCTGAACTGAAAGACATGCTTTAAAAGATGCCCTTAAACTTGGCATATGGAAACCTCCAGATARCTACATCTGCTCATGAACTCCAAAAAAATTACTTTCGCCCACCTCTATCAACCTTGTATCTTTTAAGACAAGTACAAGATGCTTGACTTCCTGGGACTATGAGCCCAGAACTCAAACTAAAGAGGCATTTTACATCATTAACTGAATATTTAAAAAGTAGCAAAATTTCAGGGACGTAGCAGAAGGGTTTCCTRTTCACAATATGTTCCTATGAAAGTCTCACCTCAAGTCCAGGTGCATATTAAACAGCCTACTATTTTATTCTCCTGCTTCCCACTTCCTACCATCTATCATGCCTTATTTTATTAAGGAATACAACTCAAAGATTTACTTGTCAGGGAGCTAGAACTGTGCTGATTTCCTWTAATTTGTCTGACTCTTCTGGGTTTACAGCTATTGATGTCTATCCTTTCCTTTTTTATTTATTCAGAGTAGAACTTAAAAGGTTTTTTTTTTCTCTGTGGACAGTTTGTAAGCCTCTTATTGAGAACATCACTGCATTATTCATTCTCATTCCCAAATATATAATAAATCTGCTGCTAGTGACAAGGGAAACTGTAGCTTTTTCTAAACATTCAGAGAGGTAGCTGGATAGATAGGGAAAATACAAATAGCTATATATCACACAAAAAACCTGTCACATCATCAACAGGAAACATGAGGGATGTAGGCCTTTYATGCAAAATCAGTCAAAAAGTCTTCTGAACAAATTGAAGTGCTTAAAAAWGTCCATTAACTATAATAACAATAAAGACATTATTTTCTGCTTCTCAGCTGGACCTGTGTTTACTCAGCCAAGTACACCATTTCAGATCTCACCAAGGTACAAAAATTGCCAACAGCATTATAAATCTCCTATCATACTAATGGGTTTAAAACATGATAAGGTGTGCAGTGTACATATAATTGTAGCACATTTAAAAATATATAATGCACTGGAAAGGTGAATAACTATAGTGTAGATCTAGTGACTGTTTTCATTAACAAAGCTGATCTCTGTAGCTCTGTTTTAATTCTTTAAAAGACCTCAGACTTACATCTTTTAGCTTTGAATACCAAATTTCCTCTTTAAAATGTGGATAATCAGGCTAGCCACATATTGCTTCCTTTTTCTAAGACACAATGTAAAACAACATTAGCTGACATAGGCTATTGTATCTCCACTGGTGCTGGAATAATGTTAATATATGAACTAAATAATCTGGACTTTCTTATGCTATAATTCAACCTTTGTGCTCAGTAGTTGTTCCGTCTATTAAAAAAAACAAAGCCAACCCAAATGCATTCTGTTGAAATACAATATCACTTTGTTACAGACTTAAAGCATGGCTTCCTCTGTGTTAATGATGTCTCTTATTAATGTATATTTTTCTTGTCACATAAGCAGACTTCTAAGGGATTTTAAGACCTATCATTTTTTTTGGTTTTGTTTATTTGGGTTTGTTATCCTGAGTCACATCAGAAACTTACATACAGCAACAACTTCTATATTTTGGTCCTCACTCTTGGACTGTCTGAATAGCTCAGGTTTACTTTTTCTGCAATATACTTGCCTCCATTTCTGTTTACTGAGATGTATCTCACTTTAGGTACATGTTCCTTCAAAATCTTTGACCTCTTTAGATTTTTTTTTATTATACCTTTCTCCTCAGCATTTGCCACCAATTTAGTATGAACTCTGTATAGGAGGTTTAATTTACATTTCAGATCAGAACATTTCAGATCAGAACATTAGATAATATTGAATTTACATCAGAGTGCTGTATCCAGTCCTATAGCCCTCTGTGAAGGAAATACATGGAGCCAGTGCAGAGGACTGGAACAATTCTCCTATAAGGAAATCCTAAGAGGGTTGGGGTTGTTCAGCTTGGAGAAGAGAAGATTCTCTAAACACCTTATTGAGGCATTTCAATACTCCAGCTTACAAAAAATCTGAAGGGGAACTTTTTACCAAGGTCTGTAGCAATAAGTGACAGGGTAAAGGCTTTAAATTGAAAACCAATAAATTTACACTACATATAAGGAAGGTATTTTTCAGAATGAGTTGTGAAACAGTGGACCAGGTTGCCCAGAGATGAGATAGATGCCTCATCTGTGGAACCATTCAAGGACAATTTGGACTGGACTCTGRGCAACCTGAGTTAAAGGTGCCCCTGCTCATTGCAGGAGGCTTTGATTAAATGATCTTTAAAGGTCTCTTCCAACCCAATCTATTCTATTATCCCACAATCAATCTTTGTGTCACCCACCAAAGTTTGGACTGTTGCCTCAGTGAACTGACATTTACCTTTTCTCTAGGCTCATAAACCATTATCTTATTTTCAATCCAGAGTTCTTGTATCTAAATAATTAGACTCAATTTGCCAAGGAGTATTTTCTAAAACTTAAAACAGCCCTACATCCTCTCTTGAACCCAAGGGTGATGTTCAAGTGTCTTCCAGAGAGCAGCRGAACCTGCAAGTATGGTGCTTTTTATCCAGACTGGGTAGGATGCTCTTTCTGGAAACTGCCCTCTCTCAGTGTCTCTATGAATGATTGTTCTGTATTATTTTAAATTTCACTTATGATGAGTGAAAAAGGATCAAGCTAGATGACATTTCTGTGTTCCAGGCATGAAAATTGTTTTGCATATTCTCCTAGTATCCTGTCGTGGTTTTTGTATGAACCAGATTTTTTATTGAGACATATAAAGGGCACTTTGCCCGACARCAAAACAAAGAAACAAACACCTTCACAAGAGGATAAGAGACCGTGAAAGACAGRTCTGAAAAAGACTTTACCAAGAGATGAATCTTTATGACCAGATTCCCAGCTAAATCCTGACTGCAGCTAAGAGAAAGGACAGATAATCTATTAAATGGTCAAAAAGTCTAATTGTATGTTCCAGAATAATGAGTTCATTTAAGAGCCAAGGTTATTAAAATACATCTCAAACAAATTGAAAGTCATTCTGTAAAAAGTAACTCAGCTAAAGACTGTGCTCAAACAACAGTTGCAGAGGAGCTTTCAGAAAGGTCTATTTCCAAGTGCCCTTAAATGATTAGTTGCGTTCTAAACCAGCACAAGGTAAAAATTTAACTGCATATTTAACATTTGAGAATATGTGACCATGTATAATTCATGGAATTGTAGACAACTGCAATAAGTCATCAGCTGACTGTGATCAGTGGAAGTCTTTTTGATCTTTTCAAAAAGATTTGAATTCAGGTCCAGGTAAGTAAGTTATCATAGCTAGTAAATTTTGAGAATAAGCATAATAATGTTCACTTGAACTGGAAAATGTTCCAATTATAGTTTGTACCCCCTTAGTCTATGAAGCTGGGACAGTACTTAATTAACATAGGTGTTTTACTTTGGCTGCTTTACCTACTGGGACATGTCTGCCTTTATGTTGAAAAGGTTATGTTKCTTTCCCAATAAAGGAAATAGTTTTCTAGAATCCTGGTCCATAATATGATGTAAATGTGCCTAATCACTTACACCTAATCAAAACCTAGTCAGACTTAGTGCATGATTAATTCCAGTCTTGGAAATGATATCTCCAACCCCAGTAAATTCTTGCTTTTATGAGTTAATGGAAACTATCCCCTTTATATGTTAATTAGAAAAGCTGTGTCATTAGAAAATTATTGCATTGTTTTTGGGTTTAACTTATTTAATTTTTTTCTCTCGGAAGAATAACCCTTCCTCACAGGGATTTGTGAAACACCATCCTAAAATGGAGATACACAGGAATTTTGGAAGTAAAATAACTGAAAGAATATAATTAAACCTTCATATTTCAACAAAATAAATATTTTTAGAGTGTTTTTCAAATACCACTGTAGATAAATATGTTCATGCTGATGCCAGCTGCCATTTTAGATTGCTGTGCCTTTTTTTTTTTTAATTAAATAGAGGGATATCGTAGTGATAATCAGTGAATGAGCTATTTCAGTATCMTGTACTTTAGAAATCTAAAATTTAATAATTTGGTCTAAACAAGTTTTCTAGATTTCACCTATAGTCGGTGAAGATTTTCCAGTTTTAAGTTTCCTCAACCCAGCTATAGCAAAAATAGCTTCCACCAATGAGAACAATAACATGATCCTTTCTTTAATGCTCAGCTGTAGATATAATATTTTTTATCAGTATGCAATTATATTTTGCTCTAAGAAGGCTGAAAAACCACATATAATAATCTTAAATAAATACTCATTTGAATGTTTATGCTAACTAGTTTATGAAAGAGTTTTTTCTAATATCAAAACCAAGTCATTTAAGCTTGATTGTTCAACTGTCAGGCAGAACTGTGAACACCTACATGTGTGAATGTCAGATCGGTTCTTTATTTCTGCTATTCTTTAAATTATTTTCTCTTTCACTGAAATTACTTAGAAAACCACAATRATTTATCACTATACTTAGATTTATCTAGGAATGCATTTATTGCACAGYTCTACACAACTCCAAGGGAAAATAACGAAATATTTAGAATCCATGGAAACCTATCTTTGAACTTCTAGTGCTTTCAATAAATATTACTGTAAGTGGATTTAGTGCCTTTGGAAATAAATAAATAAATGTAAAGTTCCAGGAAGCGGAATAAAATGTGTAATTTTTTAGTGCTTACAATATCTGTGCCAGGCTTTTCACTATGTGATCCCATGCAGAGAACTGAGAATTTTAGAGGGCTCCAGTCATGTGACATTTTTTTGGACTGAGTTCAGGATGASACAAATCATACAACAAAAGTGGAATTTTTCATGACCTAAAATATAGCAGCATGGGTGTAAAAATCAACATTTTARAAATTGAACCTAAACTGCCCGTGCTTTTCCAAAGAGCATATTTTTTGAAGTTCYTACTAGCTTCTTGGGTTGAATGGTAGAAAAGTAATGATTCTGTGATCATTTCAGCATGTGCACATGCATGTACATATGCAATAAGTCCAATTGGGTGTTGCAACTGCCTTCACAGTCAGGGAACAAGAAAACATACCAAAAGAAAGGTCTTGAATGGTACCTTCATAAAATTACTTTGGAGAAAAAACATTCAAAAATAATTATGATGCAATCCAGTACATCTTTGTACACTGAAGASAAGAGTTAGGTCATGTATTTTTTTTATAAACTTGCTACCACATGAAAGAGCAAATTAAAAATGTTTACTGTAGGTCATTTTTATACATTCTTTATTAGCGCACTGGTTGTTACATAGTTTCTGAAAAAAACAAAAAGATAATATTAAATTGAGAGTAGAAGTACAAAATTAGACTAGAGCAGAATACAAAAATGGACTAAAGAAGATCACATAAAACTAAAAATATATCTAGCAAACGTAAGTGCAGCCAAAGTCTAAAGCAATGCAAATTCTGTTTTATAGGTTAAAATGTTTGGGTCAATTAAAAATGAAACACACTAGAAGTGCTGGCTTTACTAYACTGTGCAATATAGACTGTGAGTTATATGCTTTTTAAGAACCCTCAGGAAGTTACTTGATAAAGTCAGAATTGATGGTACATAAGCCTCTAGAGGATTCTGTTATGTTGAAAATCTTTGTTATATGCAGAGTAGAAGCATACCATATATTCATGTAAGGCCAAAAATGTATTGATAATGTAACCGAAATATTAAAATTAAAATTAAAATCATGATCAGGGCAAATATAATTGCTGCAGAAAATGAGTGAAAATGCAGTTTTAACACAATTTTCTCACCCTTTTTATGGTATTATACTCACCCTTTTCCCTCCTCTTCCAGATCTTACAGTCAATGGTTTCATAGTGCTGATGTTGGGAGCATTGGTGCATAATCTATAGTCCTTCACTGGAAGGAATGTGGCATTCATRSTGGTGGTTTCTTCTTTTCATTGGACTGCACTTCTATTTTGCATATTAATTTACATTTTATGGTGGGTCTAAAGTATACTAAATAAAATTTCTTTGCCCTTTTTAGCCATAAGACTGGTTTTGCCCAGCTACAGGTTTTTCATTCTTTAACTGGGCACTGGTGAGTTCCCAATCATTATGGGGTCTCCCATCTCTGATCACCTCTGAGTGTTTCYTCACATCACATCCTAGGTCTCTACCTCTCAAGGTCTCTTGCTATGGTACCAGCCCTGTATTTGTGTACAGCACTGCAGTATATACAATCTAGTAAACACAATAATACTTATAAACTCTACTTGCTCCTGTTTATGTAAACCTGTGTTTATTCCATGTAATGATAAACAAAAGTAAAGTAAAACAGACGAAAAAAACTATTGTCAGAATTAGGCCAARTAAAAATATCACTGCAGGAAAGTCTGATGGCCCTCAGTTCTTAGAAATTCAGTGCAAAGCTTATGGTTTATTGCTAGAAAAGGCAGTGTTTTTCTGCAGGGTTATGGGGAAAAAAACTCCTCAGTTTACTTTTGGGATTTTTATTGAATTTGCCACCTTTCCTTCTTCTGGTCCCAAAGTCCATTTAAAAGGTTCCTCACTCTAGTGATGTTGCTTCAGCAATGCCACATTTTAGTCTCTTTAGAATTCTTATGTGAATTTTACCTGGACTGGGTTAGTTGTAGTTATTTATTTAAACAAACTAATGAGTTCATTATCAGGTATAGATACAAGTACACTTATTTATCTGTTTCTTAGCTGGCTGATACRAACCCCAGACCTATGTAGTTATTTTAGCTAATCATGGATTCTAACAAATACACAGRTGAGAAGCAAGGTATATTCTTTCAGGTTTAGTGTGTTAATGCAATCAAATGTCTCATCCCACAGTAAAGTAAAAATTCCACAGAAAGTGGAAGTTGGAAGCTGCATAAAAGGAACATAGAGAGGTTATGTGTGTGTGTGGATGGAGTTCAAAAAGGTAAAGCTAAGCTGGAAATTAAAAGAGCAGGAATCAGTGAGAACAAGAAAGTTTCCTCTAAATATATTGGTAGTAAAAGAAAATGAAGGAAAATAATTAAACAATTTAACTTTTAAGAACACATGCTTAGATAAATAATATATAAGGTCATTTACAAAAATAAACAGTGCAACAGWAATCTCTAATCAAAATTTTCCCTCCTTCTAATGTTGTAAAATTTCTTTTTTTTTTCTCTTTGTTCCTTGGGCCTGCTGAATTTATTCCTGATAGAAGAATARCATGCTTAATTGTGCACAAAAATCTTGTTTGAGTTCTCTAAGTACTGCATTTCTCAATTACTCAGCCCTTACTCACTATGAAGTGATAATTAGGCATTAAAAGCTAAGTGGATTACTGTGGAGATTTCTCCTGAAATCCATTTATCACTTAATCAGACTTTAATACCATAAATTATGCATTTCTCAGCAGTATTCAGATTCCAATAAATTTTATTACCGTTTTGAGTTATTAGGTTTTCTTGACCTCATTGTGGTGGGGAAAAGTCATAAAGTTTGCCTAAAGGATACAGCCACTATAAGAATTTCAGATTTATAGCAAAATAATTCTTAAAGTCTGTTGGGTTGAACTAATATTTATTCATAAGGGTTTCTTGGACAAGACAATTTCATCCTCTTGAATAAACATGAAAAAATTCATCCAAAAGACATAGTGAGATGAAGTTTTTTCCCAGCTTTTTTTTTTCTCCTGATTTTGTCTTCCACACCTCATTAAGAAAAACAAAACCAAACAAACCCCACAATTCCTAGGAGATTGCAACTTTCTCAGCACATTCATTTGCTCTTGGAATGAAAATATCTATTTATGTGATAGCATACCTTTTTGCTGGCTACTATTACAGAAAAAGGGGTTTCTAAAAGTATTAATAATGATGAAAGCTCCCCAGAAATGCAGATACCTTGGGTTACCATTTGAGTCAATATGAACAGTGCAAGTTAGTCTTGTAAATGTAAGGTTAGGGTGCCCACAGTTTCCCATGTAATATTACATATTATAATAATAAATAGCAAGAAGTATCTAATTTCCTATTTTCCTATGTTCTCTATTATTACATGTTACTTAAAAATGTTTTTCACTCAGTAAACTTTATAAATCAGAGTAAAATATAATCTTGGCTGTTAAAAATTTGATAGATGTTATCAGTGAGCAGTTTTTAACTGAGGAGTGAAATGATAAAATAAATATTAMAAATCCTTAAAAGCATGCTGGTCAACCTATCTGTATATACATGAGATTGCACTTGTAGTTCAGCACCTGTTGGCCCAAAATAGAGACTTTTGGTCAGAAAATCACAGCATATTCCTGTTTACAGAAGTCCATAAAAAGCTGTCTTTAGGTCTTAATTTGGCACTCCATTCCAGCATACTGGAAGTATGAAATTGACAGAAAATACTGAAGAAGAGACATAGTCATTTTCCTACCAAATTTCATCCTATTAATTTGTGTTTTCCTGATGTCTCTAGCTTTAGATGGAAAGAACAGATGATCAGAAATTTTAAAAAATTTCATTATTTGAAGTAAATTTCTTTTCTATTTTTTTTTTTTTTGACATATGAAGAATTTCAAATAAAACATTAACTACTGACTCAAAATTTTACAGGACATATTGTCTGATTTAAGAAATTATTCACATTTCTTGTATATTCCTCCTAAACATTTTTTTATCCTGTACAGCTCTTGTATGTTTTCTGCTTAAGCCATAAAGTAACACTGATTACAAACAAGTAGGTTTAAAAAACACTAGTAATTTATACTTATGGTATTTCCTGAAGTTTTCTCTTCAAAATATCTCAAAACTCCTGCACCTTCTTCCAGTAAAGATTTTTTTTCTCCTTTTTGTATTCTTTATCTTTTCAAAATTTGGAAACTGCTGCCCCTCCCTGGAATTCCTGCTGTAAAAATAGTAAATTTAAAAAAGAAATCAAGGAAAATGAAACAAAGCACATCAATAACAAGGAAAAAAAAAATCAGAAATGTGTAAATGTGTACGCAGAATCCATTAAATTGTTTTCTGTACAAAAAAAAAAAAAAAAAAAGTGAATGTGCTCTGGTTTTGTCAAATTTACTTGTTTCCCAAGACTAATGGTAAACCTGCTGGTCTTTCTTATTAATTCATATCACATTGCCAGAGATATATTTCTCTTCAGTACATTTTTTTAGAACTGTCYAGTTACAAGTTTAATTTTTTTTCCTGCTGGGCTAAAACCAGTTTTCAGCTAAATGGGCAAGTCATTCAGTGACTCACACTAAAGGTTACCTCAGATAAATGTGGATTAGCCTTTTCCTAGCCAAAATAGAGCTCAGAAAATACATAATGACATATGTATATAATAGATTCAAAATCTTGAGTAGATATCAGGGTTGACTCATGCAACAGGAAAAAGAAGAAAATACGAAGGCATTACCTCCATTTCAGTTAATTATTTCCTAGGAAAATCCACYCTCTTCAGCTCTGTATCCCCTTCTGGATGCATCCTAAATTGTTCCAAATGYTGAGAAAGTATTTTTGGTTTGGCCTTCTTTTAAAAACACTGAGATCTATTTTTCATATGTATAAGTGGAGTGAAAAAGAGTCTGAAAACATACACAAGATCTTTAACCAATATTCCAGAGATATTTTTTTAAGAAAGTTATTTTATCAATATGACTGATATGACTTGTGGTGTTTTCTTAAGGATGTGATATTAATTCCTAATCTTTTTAAGACTTTTTTTTTCCTACCTCAGGAGAATTGTGTGAGGTAAAAATTGACAAATGTGGTTCCAATTCCTGTGAAAATGGAGGAACATGTATTGACTATGAAGATCATTTTAAGTGCACTTGTCCTACAGGTGAGCCATTGGCAATTTATTCTATTTTCTAAGARAACAAATAAAATTTCATCCAAATATTTATGTTAAGAAATGGTGACATAAAAATAACAATGTATCTCAACAAATGCAGTGAACATTTTTATGAAGAAAAGCACTTTTTCTCTTTGTTCARGAAATAAAACTGCCAAATAACTCTAGTAGAGTGGTGTTAACTGCTAACACCCTGAACAGACATAATGTCAATATTCTGAATGAACTGTGATTAAACATTCTCTTTGTGGTGCAGGTTTTGAAGGTGAAAGATGTGAACTCGATATTGATGCCTGCCTATTCAACAATATAAGCTGTGCCCCAGGAGCACTGTGTATGGATAAATCTCATGGATTTAATTACACATGTTTATCACCGTGTATTGGAAACACAGAGGTAGGATAAAGCAATACATATTCCCCCCAGCATTTTTTGGAAAATCAAACAACTTATTCTAATAACCTCATTTTTCAAGGGTTTCCTAAACATAGTACTCATTCTTGATGCTCATCCTCATGCTAATATTCCTTTTTTCTGTGTAACTTATGCATGTAAAAGTGTGTGATCTGACTAGTCTGGTCATTGTCCAACAAACCGTGTGATGTTTGCACTCTGCCTTTCTTGTTCTTTATAGGTTTAGTCACTGWTGTCTCCTTCTGCCCCCTCCTTGCTGCTGCTACATTATGAAACTTGAAGAACTTTAGGCAAAATGTGTTAGCAATCTTTGATATGTTTAAAAGTTACCACATAGAAGGCTGATGGTACAGCAATGCACAGAAAGAATGACAGAAGTTTCATTTCCATTACACACAAATATATAAACCACATTCAACAACAAAAAAGAAAGACTAATTACACTTCAGTGGGAGATGAAAATGCAGTTTGAAAAACATCTAAATTTGCCTTGCAAGTTCCCCTTCAATGCTCACAGCATATGGAAATGAATACTACTTTTGCAAGTTCAATGTTTTCTAGAAGAAATGCATCTGTTGTATCCTTCTCACTATCCTTTAGTGACCTTTTCAGTTCATATCAGGGTGAACAATGAGATTTTGTTATGGGTCAAACTAAAATACTGTTGCAGTTTTTTACTATGATAGTTATTTTAAAAGCTCTGTATATAAYGCTACATAGCTTCCCAAACAATTACACAAACATGATAATGTGTGTTTTACAGGCTTTATCAATTCTTTTATTGAAATATATGCACTATAAAAATATGCTACGCATAGTAAGCAACATATTTACAAAGAACAATCAATAWTTATGTCACCTTGAAGTCCATGGGTCGACACTTATCAGTGAATATGAAATATAACACTGAAAAACTCACTGGCTCAAAGGTTTATACTTAAATTGTTCAACATCTGGTAAATTTTAACATTTTTATGATTTAAATGTCATACTGAGTGCAAATATATTGTACATGGCATAGCATCATAATGGTGCAATTATCATWATAGCTAGTTAGTATGGGAAGTGAAGGTGTGCCAAGGATGCTGACRGGAGCTAATAAAACAATTTACTGTAATATTGCCTTAAAATCCCTCAGACATATTTATTTTATCCATACAAACATTTAATAGACTATCATAAATGTCACATGGGAAAAAATAATTTTATATATAAATATACTAAATATACACTCACGGTATGAGATGCTTGATTTGGGCATATGTGAATAATTAGTAGATTTTCTAATGGGAAAAGCAATAGAAAACAAAATTATGGAATTGTATACTTGAGTTTTACCCTATTTCTTACCTTACAGATCATTAAAATGATATMATTTCCTTATTGGAAGAAACAAAGGCTGCATTCAAACAAACATTTTAGTACATTTCTGAAATTAAAGATTAATGTTAGTCAAACTTCATTATTCATCATTTAATTCTTAACTTATTTGTTGTGAATGGGAAATAAATATATATTTTTGTATMCTTTCATTTCTTTTCAATTTCTGCTGGTACCTCAGTTATGCTGAACTGCTTTACCTCTGTGTATTCAGCAAAATACRTTGAAACGAATGTTACTATTTGTAGTATTTTCCTCATGAACGTAAAATAGATGTAATTAATTTGGGCTCTTTTGTCTCTGTATAGATATATAATGTTACTAATGCATTGGGTTTTTCTCTTTCCCAGCCCAAAAACTAATACACTACAGTTGTTTTAAATTTCTTTCCTTAAAAAAAAAAATTAAAAATTAGGTGAATAGATTAAGACTGTTGGATGTCTTCATTCAAACTTCAAAACTGAATCTTAACTTTGTAATGAAGATGCCTGCTTGCTCTAGACCAAGAATAATGAAGGAACTCTAAAAAATCAAAATTTTGTCATCTTTAAATTAGTGAMTTCCAACAGCACCAAATTTAGCCACTTTGTGTTACAATGCCTTTTCTTCTGTAATGTACTCAGGTAGACATGAAAAGGAATAAAGAAAAATATTTCTTTTTCCATTTTAATACTCAATATATGCTACAAATTTTAATATTTTTATCAACAGGACATCATAGAGGATTGATAAGATCTCTCATAATAACAGATAATTGTAGTGTGACATGATAGCCCTAAGTAACAGAATCACAGAAACATAAAACAGCCCAGGTTGGAAGGAATCTCATAAGATCATCTAGTCCAACCTTTAATGGAAAAGCAAGTCTTGGTTAGATTATAAATCACATTTTGAAAACCTCCAGTGATGGAGGTACTGCATCCCTGAATAGTTTACATGCCTTGAAAGTCCACCTGTGACCCAAACAATCACAAATGAGRTATTCTAAGATGTTCTGGGCCCCTCACTTCAAGAAAGATATTGAGGGGTTGGAGTGTAGAAAAGGCAATGGAGCTGGCGAAGGGTCTGGAAAGTAAGTCCTGTGGGGCAGCTGAGGGAGGTGGGGTTGTTTAGGTTGGAGAAAAAGAGTCTCAGAGGAGGGCTTATCCCTCTTGACAACTACCTGAAAGGAGGTTGTAGCCAGGTGGGGGTCTGCCTCCTCTCCCAGGCAGCCAGTGACAGGACAAGAGGACAWAGCCTCAAGCTGTGCCAGGGGAGGTTAAGGTTGGATGTCAGGAAGAATTTCTTCAGAGAAAAGCTGTTTAACTTTGAAATACACTGTCCAATGAGGTGGTGGAGACACCATTCCTGGAGGTGTTCAAGAAACTACTGGATATGACACTTAATGTTACAGTTTAGCTAAAATGGTGGTGTTTGATCAAGGGTTGGAGTCAATGATCTTGAAGGTCTTTTCCAGCCTAATTCTATGATTCTWTGTGTGATTACTTTTTAATGGCTACAGCTACATCTTACTTAAGAATTTTATTGCTTCCCTTAAAACACTTCTTTTTCAAAATTCTGTGAGCAAGCTTAAAAATCATAGCTTTTCAAAAATCAAAAATCATTAGCTTTTACTACGAAAAATTTGAAAGTGTAACCATAAACTATGGGAACTGCAAGATGGTGACCAATGGTTATTGTTTTTTAAAAGGAAGCATAGCAATTAAAATGTACTTTTCAATCATTTTTAATTCTTTTTTCAATTTTAAGATGTAAACAGATGCGCTTAGCAGACATCAACTTGGTTTCTCAAAAATAATTCCCATATGATTTAGGAACTAAACCACATCTGAAATTTCCTCTCAGTGTCTATCTACAGCTTTATAACACTGAAGTTTACTGAACTCCGCTTGCATATTTTACTTGAACATTTTYTCTCTTTATGAGCCAAGATCCCATACTGCACTCACAGTAAAGACCATAGTTCCAACATTTTCAATGGAAATACCTACATGCTCAATATGTATTTAGTGTTGAGAGGAGCTACCACTTCCATGTTTGTTCTGGTCCTTACATGCTGTGCATTTTTACRAAGTTTCTTCATCTGTAAAAGTAAGGCAATTTCTCTTTTCATTATTTTTAAGACAAACATTTTATCTACTTGCTTAGTGTACCACCAGTTTAGGAAAGAATATAGGGCAGATTAAATAAAACTGCACTTTTGGAAAAATTTGAATACTCAGGTACAATTGACTTTGCAGTAATAAAACCTGAAGACTGTAGTAAAATTATATGCTTGGGGGAAAATATACATATGTGTGTGTTTCATTCAAACTGCAGGGAATTCCATGAAATGTGAAATGAGAGAGGGGCTGGAAATAATGACTGTTGTCTTATCTCGAGCATTTGACAACACATGATATTTAGAGAAGAGACAGACATATAGTAGGGTTATATCCCTCAATTCCTGCAAAGGAAAGATAGGAGAAGAATAAAATCCTCTAAGGACTAATTATATTCCGTAGCTGAAATAAAATCTCTGGGTTGATTTTGGAAGAAAGCGATTCTTACATTTTATCGCGACTACATAAAAAGGCAGATTTGTTACAGTAGTTGTCGTAAACAGAAGTATGATGGTCAGACTGACAAAAATAGCCTTGTTTATGGTCTGTTGAAAAATAAGATTTGTATTTAACTACATTCCATAGCTTTCATTTCAATTTAAATCTTTAGATTACACAAACATCTTAAATGGTAGCACCTTTCTTTACAGTATAAAGTCTCAAAATGACATAAGAATAAATCAAACATAATGTTGTAGCAATATTGAAATATTTGTCTTAATCATCTATGGTTTTCTGGATGGTTTTCTTGAGTATAAGCTTATTTCACCTATTTGAGCATTGAGAAAATAGTAAGCATCACGACAAAATCCAGCAAAAACATATAAATACAAAAGTAAGAAAACACATAAAAATAATAAAAAAGAAAGGTAAAAATTCCCATACCATACACATAGAAGGGGTTTTCTCCATTTATGTTGAACTGCATTTTTCTTCAAGATGTTGTTATATTGAATAAGTATTCCAAGGTAAGTCTAAAATTCAGTACAGAGAGCATAACAAAAAATCTCTTCATTTTAAGGTTAATTTAAAACTTAATCAAAGACAAATGAATATTAGAATATTTCTGCCAAGGACTGTTATTATGACAAATCTTAATGACACTATAAAGAGATTCAGACTCAATCAAACTGAAGTACTAGTACATTAACTCATCTTCTAGACACAATTTTCTTTAAAAACCAATTGATTAGAAGGAGGGGTCTTAATTGCTTTGAAATGAATACGTAGTTATCAGTCTTCATACTGGCAAAATTTTCATGGAAATGAAAATGGAACCTAAAAGTAAAATGAGGAAAAGAACATTAATTCAGACGTATAACTTTCTGTAATCTTTGAAGAATACAGGAAATACTGGTTTATCAAGTAATATTAGCAATTAAAAACGAAAAAGGAACATWGCTGTTGCAGTCTTAATTTACTAATCTTTCAATATCTGCAAATTGAAAATAAAGCAGCTTCTGATTTTCCCACAGCATAGATGTAATTTATAAACATATAAATGATTCAAGGGTAGTTTGAATCAGCATTGTAATTAAAATTTAAAAAAACCCAGTCTTTTCCTGATAGTGACATATTAAGCTAAATTACACAGCATAGGAATAGTTGGTCCACTCTTTCAATGGAAAAATAACAGTCTAGTTGACTACTGTCCCTCCTAAAACAAGCCATTTTAAGGGCAKTTGTAAAAATGATACCATTAAATTAAGACATAAATGCTTTTTACTGACTAAACAATAAATTGATATATTGATTTAATATCATTTGGTATTTTAGGTTCTTGGAGTTGTATCTTTTTTTAGTATTACAACATAAAAAATTTAAATAATCATATTTATTAACTCTTGGGGAAAAAATCCAACATGTAAAGAAAAAACTCTTCATGTATGAGGTGGTTTGACCCAGGCCAAACGTCAGGCGCCCACTGAAGCCACTCCATCAATGCCCTCTGCAACTGGACAGAGGAGAGAAAATTGCTTATGAGTTGAGATAAAGACAGGRAAAGATCACTTAATCACTATCACAGGCAAAAYAGATTTCACTTGGGGAAATTAGCTGAATTTATTAGTAACAAAATCAGAGTAATATAATCAGAACTAAAACAAATCTTAAAACAACCTTCCCCCCTCCCATCCCTCCTTCCCAGCATTAATTTTATTCCCAATTTTATACTTCCTCTTCCCTACAGTGGTGCACAGA
>QVAJ01000468.1:22836-91449 GCA_003546035.1 Mixornis gularis | reverse complement strand
CTGACCTTGGAGTCTGCAGAGCTGCTCCTCCCACATGTTCTCACCCCATTCTTCCCTGGCTGAAATTACTTCTGTGAAACAAGTTTTTCCTTCTTCTTAACTCCCAAGGCTCTACCAYCATCACTGATGGGCTTGACCTTGGCCAGCAGTGTGTCCATCCTAGAGCTGGCTGGCATCTGTCAGGCATGGGAGAAGCTTCTGGCAGCTTCTCAGAGAAACCATCTCTGAGAAGCACGCCCCCCCCCCACCAGAACCTGACCACGCAAACCCTATACAGTGTATCTGTCATTCTCATCTTCAGGTATGTGAAAATGGAGGTAGTTGCTTCTACGATGAAGAAAATCAGAGATCTCACTGTGTCTGTGCTCTTGGATGGACTGGAAACACATGTCTTGAGAATATTAATGACTGTGAGATAAACCAGTGCCAACATGGAGCCACATGTGAAGATGGAATTAATAAATACAGGTACTAACACGTTGCTTTCTGTACARGCCTTCATAAAGTGTTTTATGCCATATGAAGATATTTTGACTTTCAGAAAAAATTACAAATGGCGTTGTTAATGCAGCAATAAAATTTTCATATCAAAAATGCCATGGAATACTAATTTTCAATAAGGATGTACATTCAGTAAAACTGTATAGTCTGAAGTGTTGCAGGAAGGAATCACAAATATTCCTCTTTGCTGGTCAAAGAAGTTAAACCAACTATGCAGAATCTCACATAAACAAAAAATCTTTTTTATTAAATGGCAAACACTTTTTGAGCCTGGACTCTGTCRTAGAGTGCCTTATTAAAATTTGAATGATAATTTATTATCATATCAGTTATTAAAAAAACATAAATTAWATGTTCTCCTTAATGAGCTGCAATATGCTATAGATATTTGAAAATGAGATTTTATAAAATATGGTGAAAAAATAAATGGGAAAGGTTTTCTTTAATAAACAATGTTCAGCTGTTCTTATCAGACTTGAATTATTTATTTTTCCTCTACAAAATCCAGAATAAAYAAAACCTCTCCATAATATCTGTAAATGTATTTTGAAAGRCATTATTCTGTGCTGTGCCATGCCCTAGTTAGAAGCACTGTAATTTGTATGCTTTAGTGTCTGTACTTAGAAAAGATTGCGATAGTGCATAAAATAAAAATAGAAGCAATTAAAGATTTCTTCAACTTCACTTCTGTTTTTAAAGTATCCTCTTTAAAAATAACTGCAATCACCAAGCAGGCATACAAATGGAGAAAAGYGATTGATTCTCAGTATACAAAGCTGAGAGTATACAGTTTTTGTCAAAGAATCCTTACAAAGTAAACATCCTTCCTTTTTTCCACCTTGTATCAACTCTTGTATCAAATTACTGGACCAACTTCTGGCACTGTATTTAACTTTTACATCTGTGTCTTTCCTTTCTTTATCAGGAAAATAATTCTGATAGAAGTACAAAACCATGTTTATGTTACAAAATCCACTAGTGTTTACTGAGAAATYAGTAATTCTGAAGATATCTGGAAATAAAGAACTTTTGATTTTAACTTGCTAATCCAGATTCAGTTTTCTGACAGAAAACACTTAATTCTTACTTTTTCAGTCTTTGAAATACAAACTAAATTGACAGACCAGTCTGTTTATCTAAGGAACAGGAAAACACACCATTAAGATCTGAATCTCAGATGGTCGGTTTTGTTAGCAGAGAACTTGACCCCAAAAGAACAAAACTGGTTATTTTTTCAAGACAAAGTGCAGCATGTTTACYGTATAATACGTGCTCTGTTGAAAGAGCATGGTTATTTCTCACACTGAAGCATTTTTTAAAAATAATTAAACTATGCCTGCCTTWAAAATAATAWTRTTTTCCAAGTTATTGTTAGCAAATGAAACAAAAATAATTTCCCCTTCCCAATACATGATTAAGAACAAAAGAATACAAGAGGAAATGTTGAATGTAAGTGCACCCACCTTTTCTAAAGACTTGTAATTGCATTTCTGTCCTAAAATGGGTATATTTTTTTTATTAAAGAGTTTATCAAGAGCTGTATTACATGCAAAGTAGTTTCAGGAAGACATAAGAAAACTGTCAGGAGAATATACGGAGAATCAAATGTATAAGTGTCATAAAGAACGCTGGAGAGATCCATTTTTAAAATTACTACAGCCATTCAAAACCTCTCTTAATGAATGCAGAAGATAAATATATGCCAAAAATTTATATATATTAAATTTTATTTACATTAAATTATTGTAAAACTTTAGACCTTTTTCCCAGTTAAGAAATAAYAAATTTTAAAATATTAAATTTTGGTCATAATGCATTTTTCTAGTGGTAGCTTGATATAGTAATGCTAAMACAAGGAGATCACAGAAAATATCTAGCTTTGACTCAAGAACACCCCCCTCTTTTAAGGTCTTATGTCTTGCATGTCATAATTTTTTTTTTTTTCCAGATGGGAAATAAGCTGTCAACTGAATTAAATGTTTCTAATTTTTTGTCTCCTTACTATGGCATGTTCTTTTTCATTCCCATTTTGAAATTACTGTTCCAGACTGTAGGGTCACATAGAGGTATCTATATATAAATACACATGCASAATATTTCCTCTGAATTCAGATTGGGGAATTGCTCTAAGTGAAGGTAGGRGGAGTTTTAAATTTTTATATAGTATAATTCTCAGCAAGGCCRCATACAAAGACCCTCATAATTAGAGCAAGAAGTCTTAACAGTTTTACTGTTATGGTTTAGTGAGCCTTTTCTTACAACTAAAGTGGCCCCAATCACAGTGACACAAAACCTGTATTTAATTCAAATTAATTGTTGCACTTCCAGCTGAGTCTGTGCTGTTTGCAATATCATTAAGTCAATCAGCATGTTTTTAAAATGATAATTTTAAAGAATCACTGCTCTTGCCACTGGGTGRATGGCGTAGCTGTCAATAGAAATCTGGCAGATACCATGCAATAGACTAATTGCATCCACATGCCAAAAGAATATCTTATGYCAAAAGAATATCTTGATCTTTGGTTATATATACCTGAGAGAAAAAAAATGACAGATAAGATTCATTACCTCAGTAAATAGACAATGTTTCTACATTAAAAAGAAAATAATAATATTTTCTTCCCTTCTAAAGAACCTTTATTGTTTGATTATATTCTGTGTAGGAGAAGAGAGAGAACTGATTTAACAAGGCTCAGTGAGAAKCATTTAATGAATAATTAAAGTGAAAGAGATCCTCGAGGAGTATAMCCTCCTGTTTTGAAATCCAAGGGGAAATTTATTACTCTGTTTTCTTCACCCTTGTAAATATTTTTCTAATCAACATTACATTTTGGACAACCAAGATCCTAACTGAAATAAGACAATAAAAGTAGATAATTTACTATTGTCTATTCAGTGGAAAGGAACAACAGAGTGAGAAGACACAATTTAAAACTTGGTGTAGTTTCCATTACCTGTCCTGTTTTTCATGTCTTCAGTCCAGTGTGTTCAGATGAAATCCTACATTTATCACAGCCCCAGGAAAGCCCAGCAAGAAGCACTGAAAACTGTTAGATTAAGACTTTTGAAGAAGCTGTACTGTAAGATTTACCACTGTTTAAAAGGTCATGATGAACTAACATATTTTAAAAATGTGTTTTAGTCAATAGCTATAGCTCTGATGTCAGCATTTCATTAATTGTTATGCAGGAAAATTTCTCATTAAGAAATTAGGTTTGGTGTAATGTAAAAGTTGAATTGCGAACACATTCTTCAGTATTCAGTGTACAAATTTCAGTGCATACCATTAAATAATTAATCTCAGTACAAAAGAGTAAAGTGACACATTGTAGAATAAAATGCTTTAGAATATGAAACACTTTGCATGATGCCAGCAAGATTGTGAAAAGTGAACATAATTTAGATCATTTTTGAGTATCACAAAATTTAAAGCTTCTATTATTTTATTCATCCTTGACTTTTTCCATTCTCTTCCAGCTGGGTAAATTGAGGTGTTTGATTAGATTATTTTTTTTATATCTAGTTCTCTTTTTACAAGTTTATTCATCCTATACTATATGTGCAATTTGTCTGCAGGACCTAGCTGACAGTGCCATATAAAGTTAGTACTGTGATATACACAGTTTTCTGCAGCAATAATAGGCTTCTTCCACTAAAGAAAGAGGAGAAATACTTTTCCTCACCTTTCTACAACTCCAGAAGATCGCTGAATATATGTCCCAATTTCTTGGGGAATACCCCTGCAATAAGTTATACAACAGCTTTTCTGCAGAGAATAGAGATGCATATAAAATGTCAAAGTGAAACTAAATATCCTTTTCAGCCATGTATGTGTGTAGAGTTCACATTTCAATGGCAAAAAGGGATAATTAATACTGAATAATTGCTGCTAATACAATTGGACTAATACTAATAAATATATATATGCATAACGATGACAAGTATTAAGAAAACAAAGTAGAGGAATTCTGGGAAGKCTTTACTAATTCTGAGCACCAGTGCTCCTGTATGCCTCTTGTATCAATATAGAAAATAGCTAGGTCATCTCCTAGCACAGGTCAGCATACAGACATCTTCAGTCTGGTCTTTGGCTGTTTGTAATTATTTTAAAGATTCATTTGATGTGCATGGTTATTTACTCAATAACACAAGTCACACCACATCTTTAGTGCAGGTAGTTTAGGGTGACAGCTTGACAGCTGCCCTGCCGGGACTGACCAGCACCAACTGACTTACCCTCACATCTGCTGTTTGAGACCATTAGTGATAGAATACTTGTTGGTAGCAACACATTGCAGCTGTGACATAACTGTTTGCATTTAAGCAACACACTCCTTCTTAGGCTAAATTCCATACCCATCTTTGCATCKCCATTTAGCATTAATTTCACAAGCATATCAAATTATCACGCAACATTAACTATGTTTAGGCTCTGGAGTAGAAACATACAATCATCTGCACAATATGTGTGGGAGCACAGTAATCCTCAAATGACTTGTGTTTGCTACTCACTCCTAAAATCCATGTTCGTAGCAAAAGCATTGAGGTATTTTCTCTCTTAGTATCTCTTACCCTCAAAATCTTGCTGTGGATGAAAGAGGACATACGTGAAGCTACAGACGTATTGATATTCCCATTAACGCTAACACAAAACTTTTTCATATGCTCTGCTCTGGTGCCATGCTTCTGCTTTCACTGTTCCCCCATTTTGTAAGGCTGACATTTTAGTCCTCCTTAAGAAAGAGGCTGGGAAGGGGTCATTAGCATCTCCTGGTCTCTACTGGGAGATCTCTCAAACACACACACACCAAATGGGTCATCCCAGAGCTGAAGCTGGAGCAGGAGAGGCAGTAGGTACTGACTYCAGCACAGGGAGTGACACCCAGATAGGCCATGGAGAGGCTGAGCCCCCGTGCTGAGATGCYAGTGCACAGCCAAGTTGTCACTCTGATAAGGGCAAAATACAAGTTCCMTGAGCTAGAAATGTACTTACAAATGGAAAATCTGATATTATGTATATATGTAATCATTTTTTTAAAATTTATTTTAGAGAAATATTGACACTTTGAAGCACATAAGACTGAAAAGCTGCCTCACAGCTTTTGATATCATGCTCAGTATTTTAGTACTGCTGAAGATAATAAAAAAATTGAATTATATAACAATAACAATAACAATAACAATAACAATAACAATAACAATAATAATAATAATAATAGTAATAATCAGCACTAAATTACTCTGTTTTAAGAGATAACTCATACTAAATTAAAAGACATCCAGGTATAATTTCACCAGGAGAAACAATGTTTCTCAATTCAATGTTAATGATAATAGCCACATTTTCAAAGAATGGTTGAACAGTTGCATTTTTACAATACACACACTAATTGTTACTGTAAAAACAAATTAAGGATATAAAGTGATTAACTGCACMAGAAAGATTGATATGACTGGTTGTTTACCATATTATTGTAGATAGATTCAGAAAATGTGCAACTAAAAGTAACTGAAAGCACACCTGCTTTTAATGTTTAAGCATAATGAAATTTTATGCAAGTCAAAATTTATATTTAGCTATAAATGTAATCCTCTAACACCATCTGCACCCAGGCCCAACACAGTCACTCACTCACTCCTACACTAGCAGGATGGGGAAGAGAATTGGAAGGGTAAAAGTTAGAAAACTYATGGGTTGAAATAAAGACATTTTAATCRGAAATGCAAAAGCCATGCACACAAGCGAAGTAAAACAAGGAATAAATTTGCTGCTTCCCACAGGCAGACAGGTGTTCAGGAGAGCAGGGCCCCAGGACACATAACAGGTACTTGGGAAGACAAATGCCACGAGTTCAAATATCCCTCACTTTTTCTCCTTCCCCACACCTTATACACTGAGCATGATATCATGTGATATGAACTTAGGTCAGTTTGGGTCACCTGTCCTGGCTGTGTCTCCTCCCAACCTCCCGTGCAGCCCCAACTTCCTCACCAGGTTGGCAGTGTGAAAAGCAGAAAAGGCCTTCGCTCCATGTAAGCAATAACAAAAACGTCTCTATATTATCAACCAGCTCAGCAATAACAAAAACATCTCTGTATTATCAACCCTCTTTCCAGCATAAATCCAAAACTGTGGATTAAAATCAGAAGAATAGCCACTATGAAGAAGATTAACTCTACCCCATCCAAAACCAGCAAAGTAACTGTATGATATTTTTGTGTAYTCCATTTCTTTAAAAATGAGAAGCAGAATCAGCTGAAGCTCTCAAGAGAAGCCAAAGATTTCCTGTTTGCTAAGAAGTGACGAAGGCTGGAAGAGAGCATACAACAGCTATATATACTTGAGTAATTACTGCAGTAGCAATGGATCTGTAGAGCAAAAATGGTGGTGATGAAGAGCTCACAACCACACTAAATGAGATATGGAGGGCTTACTTCAAGCAAGCTCTATTTTGGTCCATGGACTAAAAGCCCATTTGCAGTTGGTGTCCATTAGCTGTTCTCCAAGGCACACAGCTCCTGATTTAGTTTCCATATGTCTACCATAAAAAATGCAGGCACAGTAAGCAAGGACAGGAGCAAAGAGCCACATGAGCATTCACTTGTGTTAAAAATAAAGGGAAAAATACTCTTTCTGCCAGATGGATCGATAGAGAAAATTACTATAATCAAGGCTTCTTTAACTTGTTAGTTCTTTCTATCTTCTGGATAGCAGCTGTATGGGTCAAGGATTTGTATTATTGTAAAATTACCTCCTGTGTGAGGACACCTCTGGACATGACAAGGAGATCAATCAACGAATATATTGAAAAGTACAAGGGATTTTCTAATTTTATGAGATGTGGGTCAAATRTGAGATAATCCAGATTTGTTTTCATGCACACAACAAACTAAAACAAAAAGGTTGAAARAGTAACAATAAAAAGTCATCTCCAACCTTATAAGATTTAGATGTCTGTCTAAATTTTGGAAAAAAATACACTGAACAATTTCTAGAAAATATACTGAATAGAATAGATTCTATAGAATTCTATAGATCCCTTTTTTTTGGTAACGAAATTGTAACTTTTGTTGCTAATGATAAAGCACTTTTATCCTGATTTTATATCCAAACAGGTTGTAATATTGTTTCTTCTTAGAGATATTGTAGCAAGTAACAATCTTTTCAGAAAAAAAAACCTTTAAAAGGCATAATATTCATACATATAAGAATCTTCTCTTTCAATATTTTCATTTGAAGCTTAATATTAATATAGCTCCTAGTTTGTCCTATGTAAATAGCTAGGATTTTAATTTAATTATTGCTAGCAGTACACATGAAATTAAGCTACTTAGTGACTAATTAAGGGTAAAGAAGATTGAAAAAAAATGTGATTCATTTGTGGGTAATTCAGAGGGAGAGTTATGTTAACATTATTAGTGATTATTGACCTACATATTCCAGACTAGTGATTTAGTTGGATTTTTTTCYTGCTCCTCTCCTCTCATTTCAATAACAGGTGCATATGTCCCCGTGGTTACACTGGCACATTTTGTGAACTTGATATAGACTACTGCATTGGAAACCAGTGCTCTCAATATGGATTCTGCCAGGACCACTTGCATAATTACAGCTGCTACTGTGTGCCTGGATATGAAGGACCCTTCTGTGAAGTTGAAATTAATGAATGCTCAAGTTCACCTTGCAAAAATGGAGCTACTTGTGTGGATTTAAGTGGCCACTTTTCTTGTCATTGTACTGCTGGGTTCAAAGGTAAGTTTTGTTCTTTTGAAGTGCCTTGTATTACAGATGTGGTTGTCTCACTCTATGTAAGAAGTGTTTATGGGATGGTTTAATTAAAATTATATATAAATATAAATATGCATGCTTTTGCAATTGTATGATTCGYAGGAGTTTTAACTTAATTAGCATTGAAATTCTTAGGTTGTCCCTCCTAACAGTTCTTCAGCTGACCTTCCCTCCACTAAATGTACAATTCTGAGTATTAGCTTTGATTCTGTTGGGAAAAAAAATCAATGAAGTTCCAAAACACAATTTTAATTGTATTATTTTAATTTYACAATTATGCAGTCTTATRTTCTGTGGCTTCAGTCATATACAGRCTGATAAGAACAAAGGTTTTTGTACAGAACAGGAAAATGTAAGCCTGARGAGGACTGAGATCAGCTGTATCATCTCTCTGCACATACAGAACATAATCAGCTATATTTGAGTGAGGTGTTCAGACTGTCCTTCTATACACTGGAGGGACATAGGGYATGTCTGTCCCAGATACCTTTTCCAGGAAGAGATGGGCTGTAGGTTTCTGCATTGCACTAGGAAAAGCCTACAAAACCTGACGCTATGATTTATTTTTGTACTAATTTCAGTTTTGTGTGAATAATAGTAAAATTCCRACTACATGTGGGAGACAGAAAATACTTTTGCATACAGTAATAACAAAGTGTTACATTTCCAGCCTTTAGTCTATATCATCAAGAACAAGCAATTAATGCTCCAAATGCTTCTCTATTGAYAATCTGTGGTATCACTAACAAAGGCAAAAATAGATAGCATAGTATGCACAGTGTCATTTGTACTAACTAAACATTAACTTACAGCTTCTTCTTCCAAGCTGCTGAGGGCTTTTGCTCCAGTCCAGAGAGTGTGTGTAGTACTAGATTTTTAAGTCCCAGATCAACCWCTGAAATATTAAGTAATTATAACTTCACTGCTATTTTTTCATTATACACATTATACATTCTGGCTAGCTACATATACTTTTAACATTTAAGCACCAACATTTTTAGTTTCAAATATGTATATATTCATTTACATATTTCATTTACATAGATTCATTTACACATTTATGTATGTGATATACACTTGCACATTTGTTGTCTTCAATTCTAATTGATTATATAATCTCTTGGTGATTTGCTTACACATTCAATAAAAGATGTTACTTCCTTTTCATGCTTATTTATTAATAAATGTGCRATGAAACAGAGAATTGTTCCTGAAGTAACTTAAATTCCATGATGATAGCAGAACTGTATGTCTGAGTAGAAGTGAAGAAAACAGTGCTTGGCTCACCTGTGCAAAATCTAACACAATGTATTTCCATCTTGCTGCTTAAACTTCAAGCCTTATTTTGTACTTTGCTGGACTTCATGGGGAACTTCAACTGCCTCGATATCTTCTATGGGACAATACTGTGGAGTATAAGATCTGCTTGGAAGGGTCCCATGGGATAAAACCCCCGAGGGAAGGGCCTAAGAAAAWCTACCACAAGTTCTAAGCTCAAGAGCTATTTGTCTCAAAGAGTGGACAAAAAAATACCAGGTTGCCTGTATGGATGATCAAGGAATGCCTGGCCAAATTCAACAACAAAAAAAAAGTATACTGACAGAGGATGGAAGCAAGGACAGGTAACCTGTCAGGAAATAGAGAGACACTATCTGAGCACGTAGCAATAAGTTTAGGAAGGTCAAAGGTCAAGTTGAATATGTCAAGAAATTTGAAAGACATCAAAAAAGGTTTCTATGAGTATGTAAGTGACAAGGCAAAGAGAAAGGAAAATGTAGTCCCATTCTTAATGAGACTGGACATGGAAAAGTTTGAGGTCATAAAAAATGCCTTCCTCTTAGTCTGTACTGGTAAGATTGTTCTTCAAAAATCCACCATCCTGGAGACCAGAGAAAAAATCTGAAGCAAGCAAAACACACYCTTGATGGATGAGACGTGTCAGGAAATACTTAAGCAAGCTGGATATATGTATGCCCATAGGGCCTCTTGGGATGCACCCACTATTCATAGCATCATAGAATTTTATAGTCATTAAAGCTGAAAAAACCCTCTAAGATCACTCTGTCCAAATGTTAAGATATCATCACCGTGTTCACTGCTCAACCATATCCCCATGTGCCCCATCCACATACCTTATGACCAGTTCCAGGGGTGGCAGTTTCAACACTTCCTTGGGCAACCTATTCCAATGCATGACCACCCTTTTAGTGAAGATATTTTTTCCTAATATCTATTCTAAACCTCCCCTGGCACAACGTGAAGCCATTYCCTCTCATCCTGTCACTTGTAAATTGGTAAAAGWGACTGACACCCACCTTGCTACAACCTCCTTTCAAGTAGCTGAAGAGGATAATAAGGCTCCCCCTCATTCTTCTTTTCTCCAGTTTAACAATCCCAGCTCACTCAGCTGCTCCTCATATGACTTGTGCTACAAGACCCTTCACCAGTTTTATTGCCTTTCTTTGSATATGTAATTCTGTGACAGCTGGCAGATGTCATTGCAAAGTGACTGTCATTTAACACTAATAGATCATATTGATTAGCAGAAGCACCCAAATAATGGAGGAGAGCAAATGTCACTTTTCAAGAAGGGCAAAAATGAAGTAATGGAAAACTTCAAGCAGCTCACTGTTGCCCTTATCCTTATTAAGGTAATGGAGCAGTTAATCCTGGAAATCATGAATAACAAGAAAATTATCTGCAGTAATCAGCATGGTTTCAGCAAGGGTTAGTCATACTTGACCAACTTGATAAACTTCCAAAGTGAAATGACTGGCTTGTAGATGAGGRGTGAGCAGTGTGTATTGTCTGCCTTGAAATTAGTAAAGCTTTCTGTGTTATCTTCCACAAGATCCTCATGAAAAAGGTGATGAAGTATAGGCTGGATGAGTAGACAGTGAGGTGAACTGAAAACTGGATGAGTGGCCAAGCCCGGATGAAGATGTTYGTCATGGAGTAAACCCTTATAGGAGTAACCAGTGGTGTACTCCAGGAGTCAATTGAGGATCTAGTCCTTTTTAACTTCTTCATTAGTGATCTGACTGATGGGGCAAAGTGCACCCTCAGAAAGTTTGCAGAAGATATGAGGATGGGAGGAGTGGCTGATACACCACAGGATTGTGCTGCCACCCAGAGGGTCCAATACAGGCTTGGAATGGGCTGACATGACCCCCATGAAGTTCAATGAGGGAAGTGTCAAATGCTGTAYCTGGGGAAGAATGACTCCATGCACCAGTGGATACCATGGGCTAATCAGCTGGTATGCAGCTTTGCAGKGAAGAAGCTGAGGGTCTTGGTGGACATTAAGTTGAATGTGAGGCAGCMGTGTGCCCTTGTTCATGGAAGGCATATGCCTGGGCTGCATCATGAAGTGTTTAGTCAGCAGGTCAGGGAAAGTGATRTTTTCCCTCAGCACTGGTACTGAGGCTATACCTGTAGGACTGTGTCAAGTTCTGGGTGCCCCAAGAAGAGAGACATGGACACATTGGAGAGAGGACAGTAAATGCRCTAAGATGATTAAAGGACTGGAACATTTCTTCTRTGAGGAAARGCTGAGGAAGCTGAAACCCTGCAGCATGAAGAAGAAAGGCTCAGAGAAGGATCTTATCAATGTATACAAATACCTGAAGAGAGGGTGTACAGAAGATGGAGCCAGGCTCTTTCCAGTAGTGCTCAGTGACAGAACCAGAGGCAATGGACACAAAGGGAAACACAGATGCTGCTGTCTGAACATTAGGAAATGCTTTATTACTGTGAGGGTGACTGAGCACTGCCACAGATTGATCAKGGYGGTTATGGAGTCTCCATCCTTGGAGATATTCAAAAGCCATCTGTACATGGTTCTGTGAAACTGGCTCAGGGTGTTCCTGCTTGAACAGGGGGATTGGACAAAATGACCTTCAGAGGTCACTTCCAATCTCAACCATTCTGTGACTGTTACTGTGAGGACTTGCTTATAYAAATGATATAATTATAGATTACTGGAAAAGACTTTTTAAAAAATCTTCATTTTATCACACAATGAGTTATAATATAATGGCATTTCTATAGAAGCACATTTAAAGAAAAAAAGAAATGTCATAATATTACCCATTAAGTGTGAGTCATTACCAAATGTACTGAATATATTTTCTGATTTTTCAGAGTATAAACCACAAACAGTTAATAAAAGGCTGTTTGAACTTATAAAAATGTTATCATTACCTTAGCAATTACATTTTCATAGTCTCTGAGGGTTTATGATCCTGGGATATTTTCCGGTACAAAACAGATTTTAAGTTCAGTCATAACTGCATGTTACAAATCAGTGATTTGTACCTCTGTGTACAACTAAACTCCCCACACTTATTCTTATCTCACTTTTGTTTGTTATGTTGTTTCTCTATCATTTAGCTTTTTAGCAAATCCAGATGTACTGCATTTTTCTTCATATATAGTAAATTCACATTCAGATGAAATATCAAAGTACCCTCCACTGCCTATAAGAGAACTTCACACATGTCAAACTTGGAAGTTTGCAGTATGATTTTAAAAATTCAATTAATAACTTTTTWAACTTTTGGTCATGTGGTGACCCTCTATATTGCCATCTTCTGGTTCAGTCCTTCTAATGTAGCATAATGCTTCAGAGTAATTCCCAGTTCATATTCAGATTAATTCCTAGTCTTTCCTTTCTCCCATATTTTTGTGTTAACTCTATTTCGATACATCAATGTTCAGCATCAAATAATTCCATATTTCATGAAAACTATTATGTCTAAATAAAGAGCAGTCTGTTTATTTCTGGTTTAAAGGAAGCCCTTCTTGGAATTATTTGGAAAAAAATCCCATGTTTAKCTAAACACGTCCTTCATTAAAACTCTCTTCTGTTTAGATGACCATAAAAATATGGAGGCAGTTACTGAGAACTTTAAGCAGATAGGCAATGCTGCCTCACTGGTATCTCTTGAGGGTTTGTATATATATGATATTGATTGTAGAGTTAAGATTTGGGAAATCTCTTCATTCTGAATATAAAATGTGCCCCACATAGCAAAATATGATCCATCATTGCTTCACCTGTGTGCAATTAATAATTAACACCGTTAAAGCTCATCACTAAAGTAGGTCTCACAGCAACTTTTTGAGTTTGACATTCATATATTCTATATGTCATGCTCTTCAGCATTCTTCTTTTCACCCAGAAAGAGAAAAATGGCATGTGGGCTTTTTGAAATCATTCCATTACTTTAAATTTCTGGKTTTTTTTATTCCACAAATACACAGGAGAAGTCCATGTAATATCTGGAATCTGAGGAAATATTTAGTGTTTGTATTTTCAGTACACTATTTATCGGTTTTACATTCATTGGATGTTTTTAAATAGTTTCCCCCTTCTGTAATAGGTGTGAATAGTATATCCTCCATTGCAAGCACAGAGTTAGTGGTGATTGGGAAWGAGGCTGAGGCCAAGCCTCATCCCRAATGGGTACAACTGTGTAGGAYAGGTGAACAGTACTGAAGGCAAAGGAACATGGAATGCTGGGGTGTACTGACCAACCACAGAAGGGCAGAGAGGGCACAGAGGTCTAATGCATGTAAGATGAAAGGTACAAAAGGCTGTACTGAAAGACACTTAAATGCTGATGCTTGGAGCCTTCTTTGGTGTCAGTTGTGCCTCCTTTGTCACTCCATGCTGCCAAGTAAAACAAATCTTGAAGGAAAGTACTTGAAGTTATGTGAAAGCCAATCCTTTCTGACACAAGTAAGTTTAAGACTTAATCCTTTATACAAATCAAGTCTAGAACAGCTGAGGGACACCTTAACACATTATGAAGATTGAACCTGTTTACAGGGAGCAGCAAGATCAAGGCTGTTCCATGAGAGGAATCACAAACTACAATCCAAGTTTAACCTCAGTGCAACATTGCCATCAGTAAGGAAGGCACAGTTCTGCAGCATCTAAACAGGGAAGTCGGAAGGAGTGTCTGGTAACAGKGTCCCTGACAAGCCCCAGACAGCACAAACAATGGACCAGATCCAGAGTCAAGCTAGGGAGGAAAGTTAGAAGCATCAGGASACAGAACAAGGTAAAAATCTGATCTGTACATACAAGTGATCCGTACAAAAAGAAAAAAAAAAAAAATCCTTACAAGATCACTCTTGAGATAGGGAGGGAGGCAGGATTGGAAACTACAACATCTACAAAATAGTTCAGGCCAGATCAAGGTGCCCAGAGCTGAACTCATTGACTCATGGGTGTGTAGGAAGGACCTCGGTGGGTCTGCTTCAGTCAGCTTGGGTATATCAGTGCTCTCAGGGCTCTGATAGCTGCTTTATAGGAATTCCCTGAAGCAGGGTCATATAGAAAAATGATATCATTAGTTTTGCTGACAAAGGAAAGCAATCAGGTTCCTTTTTTTCCCACACCAGGTCTGCATTTGCAACACCTGCTTCCATTCATACAGTTCCAATCTTGATAGGACTACGCCATCCTGGAAGCACAGCCCATGTGTGCTCCCACATTTCCACCACAAACCACTGGGTTTGCAGCTTAGGGCATTGGGTAGGGCAACCTTTTAAGGGGCTCTGGCTGGCTTTTTCTGCTAGGGAAGATTGATTATTGCTGGCACATTGTGCCAGTGCAGCCTGTCAGATGTACAGTGTAATCCCACAGGCATAGATGAGCTGGACTCTGAGCAGTTTATATTTGAACAGTCACAGACTTTCTCTGAGTTAAACCTTTTCATGGAAGCTAAGAGGATGGAGTGGTTTGACATATCATATAAATTATTTTCAATCTGTAACAGGCATTCACAGAAAGGATTACACTATATGAGGTAAATAAAAAATAGATTTGATTTGGATTTTTCACGACTACAGTATCTTACACAGAAAAGACCTTGAAGAAAATTAGAAAATGACCAGGTGTGTAGAACAACAAAGTTGAGAAAAATAAATGTCTGTCAAGTTCACTAAAGCCTCACCTGGACTGTCTTTCTTTTTCATAACTGCATTTTCTGCAAAGTCAGCAGAAGCATTACTCAGCTTGATACATCTCTTATCTAACAGAATAACTTATGTTGCTTAGCAAGCAACAAAATCACACAACTCCTTATCAGGTACATGACTGGAATGCTTTGCAATTATGCACATTTTATAAAATGGTGGACAGTAAGATGGGTGTTGAGAAGACAATCCTCAAATACACTGTTAATGTTTTGGCTACTTTTTTAACTTTATAAAACCYTTGTGGTTTGTTTTTCTCTTTTTTCTTTTAGATAGTACTTCAGTAAGTTTACATTAAGAAGAATTTTAAATMATTTGCTTTTCGTCTGATCTTGGAATAGAAAGATTAATTTTATGTCATGAATATCTCCTCAAATAAGGAGTTTTACTTCAAAAAATATTTACACATCCTTTTCTTAGTTGTGGTCATTCTGTGTGCCTTTAGATTTTCAAACTTTATATTTCATTTTGCCAATAAAACAAAAGTTGGTATTAAAGYATTTAAAAGAAAACTTGTATTTTGATCTTTTTGCATGTGTTTGGTGATTCAGACAGAAATTTCATAGTGGTGTTGGCACTTAATAAGAYATACTTTAAATATCATGTGTATTACATTAAGAAAATAAGCTCTCAAATAATTTCAGCTTTATTCTAATTTCTGAATGAATTTCAGACATTTATTCTAATGTCTGAATATTATATTTGAGGACAGTTTGAAATTAAAAATTTCAATATCAAAACCCCCTCAGTTTTGTGGATATCCTACAAAATCTAACAACAGGTCGATAAGTTCAGATAAAATGCAAAGTTAATGTCTTGAAKTTAAGCAGAAAAAAGACATCCAAATTTTGAAAGGTACAAATTTTAAATTTAGTGATCTTACAGAGTTACACTCCTGAGGATAAGGAATACTCAATTAGACTTCATCCATTAGACTTATGAAACTTAATTATTTTGTCATCTTTCATCTGCAGTTACATTTACCTGAGAACTTCAGAGTTCCTCCATTTGCTAAAATGGCATGACTATTTTAAAGAGAGTAAGTGATATCAGTAACACTGGAGGAGGATTAAAAATACATTTGCTAATTTTTTTAGCATTCACCTTCTCAGGTCCTGAGAAGGTTCTTCTCAACACCTTTATGCTSCTGCAGAATAATGTCTTGTGTATCATCAATGTGCTGGTAGAAAAGGTTGCTGTTAAAGACCAGGCAATGCAATTTGCAAAAGTGACAGGCTTTCCTGTAATTGTCTGTTATATATTTGAGATCACTGCAATTTTATACAGAATAAGTATTCTATAGCACTAATAGAAGTAGAGTTGGCTCAYGGTATTTTTTAACACTCTCTTTGTACTTCAGAATTGGTGATTTGATTCCTTTAAAGTGTATAGGAACTCAGACCTTGAGCTATGATTTATTAAATAGCTAATTAAATATTATGTTTTACTAGTAATTATGTTTGGATGTGTTGTATTAATTTTAACSTTAAAAGTATAAACCAAAAAAAATATTAATATTAACATACTTTGATGTTGAAAGTAATCTGTAGCCAATTAGCAATTTTTATGTGACTTTCAAAGAAGTTTCTCATCATACATTTCAAATGTGTAGTTGAGAGGAGCTGCATACTGAAAATAAAAAAGGCTTCTCTGTGTCTGTCCAGCTTTTTTCATGTCTCAAATACTCAGAAAGTATAGTCCCACAATAGCTTCATAGATTCCTTGATTCTCTCTGAAATATATTTTAAAATACTTCCCACATATTACCTTTGTACTCCGAGAACATGAATTCCTAAATTCCCCCTTGCATATTATCTTGGATATCATSAGTATATGAGGATGATCTCATTCTATTATTTCCCTTGAAACCGCATTTGCTTTAACCTTTAACAATTTGAGAGAGGTGAAAGAAGCTGTTTCAATAAGTTTTTATAGTACATGCTTCAGCTTGCCTATGGCTCATGGCCAGATAATTTACTTCTGCAGGAAACTCTGTTTGTGTTATTTGTGCTGGTCTCTACCTGCCTATCCAGAGGAAGAGAACAGATGYCAATGATTTTTTATTTATCTCCCTCAAAAGAGACCCACCATAATCAGGGATCTGAACTGGAAAGCATAAGGAGATGCAAAATACCAGAATTACATCAGCAAGGTTGTATATAGTGCCATTACCTTWTCAGCACTTCAAAGAAAATTCTTTTTAAAAATTAAAGAACTTAGAAATTAATTTATATGTTGGCCAGTCCTTGCTGTAATGCTCACTGCTGTCATGGCATATGTTAGACAGCACTCAGCAGCTGCTTTTAGCAGAAAGCTTTTTAGTTTACTGAGTTACCTGTACTCTTCCTGCACTATGCTTTTTCTCCCCCTTTTCATCCCTATATCTTCAAATCTTATGGAAAATGCAGAGCATGTTTAGAGGCAGAAAAAATCCTAACARAGGCCTTCTATCATAACTTTATGTGTGAAAGAGAATCTTGGTGCTTCTCCAATGAAGACCTTTTCTATCTAGTAGATACAGGATTTGAGAGCCAAGAGTCATGGTTCATATGATTCTAAGAGAGGGTGTGTAGGTGTGCTGCAGAGAAGAGACCAAGTTATTTTCACCATGAAAAGAATACAGAGGTATATCAGCATTTGGTTTCTTTTTATCTTCTGCTGTAAGATACACAAAAAGTCCARCATGCTTTCTAAAATGCTGACTTGTTATAACTACTGAGTGTGATTTACCTCCATATTCCTATGGCTGGATGTAGTGGGTTGACCCTGGCTGGACACCAGCCACTCACCAAATCCTCTCTTTACTTCCCTCTGCAACTGGACAGGGGAGAGAAGATATAACAAAGAGTTCACGGGTTGAGACAAGGAGAGATCACTGATCAAATAACACCACAGGCAAAACAGAMTAGAATTAGAGATATTAACTGAATGTATAACTAATAAAATCAGAGTAGGATAATGAGCAGTAAAATAAGACCTTTAAAAACACCTTCCCTCACCCATCCCWCATTCCCAGCTCTACCTGCTCCCCACCAACAGCACAGGGAGATAGGGAATGGGGGTTATGGTCAGTTCATCATCTGTGGCTTCTCCCGCTGTTCAGGAAGAGGAATCCTTTCCCCGCTTCATCATGGGGTTCTTCCACCAAAAGGAAATAATYCTCCATGAACTTCTCCGACATGAGTCCATCCCATGGGAAATAGTTTCCCACAAACTACTTCAGCATTCCTCCATGGCGTGCAGTCCTTCAAGCATGGGCTGCTCCAGCATGGTTCCCCACATGGTGACAAATCCTACCAGGAGCCCTGCTCCAGTGTGGGCTCCTCTGTCCACAGGTCTGCAGCAGCCTATTCCAGCATGGACCTCCCACAGGTTCACACCTTCCTTTCAGGCATCCATCTGCTCTGGCATGGGTCTCCTCCAAGGGCTGCAGGTGGTCTCTGCATYCCCTGGCCCTCCAAGGGCTGCAGGGGCACAGCTGCCTCMCCATGGGCTGCACCACGGGCTGCAGGGGAATCTCAGCTCTGACACATGGAGCCCCTCCTGCCCCTCCTTCTGCACTGACCTTGGYGTCTGCAGAGCTGTTCCTCYCACATGTTCTCACTCAGCTGTTGTCTGGCTGCAGTTTCACCTGCACAAGAACTTTTTTTCCTTCTTAAATGTGTTATCATAGAGGTGTTACCACCATCACTGATTGGTCCACTCAGCCTCAGCCAGCAGCATGTCTGTCTTGGACTTGGCTGGTGTTGGCTTCTTGGGCATGGAGGAAGCTTCTGGCACCTTCTCACAGAAGCCACCTTGGCTAGTCTTTCTACCAAAACCTGGCCACACAAACCCAATACATATCAAAGCAATCCCTTTTGTAGACTACAAATCTACATTTAACTATACTTCCTAGCTTTGCTCTTAATTATTTCATCCACTTTTATCTGCATTTTGCCTCATTAAATGTTTTTTACTGATTTGATCTTACTCCTCCTTTGTATTACACAGAAGAAGAGAAATGTCCAAAATTACAGTACTGAAAGCTTGCTGTAGGACATAGGATGAAATGTTCTATTACAAATAAGTSTCTGTAAATTAGTGTTGGCCTGATTTTCATATGCAATGATACTTCACAATTCTGTTTCAAAGGTGTCAGAGAGCAAAACGAAAGAAAATCTTTGACAAAACTGGACAAAAAATTGCTTGAATGCTGTAGATCTGTCTAGTGGAAAAGAAAAAAAAGCCCTTCAGGATTATGTATAACCTCAGTAGGAAAGCTTTCTATTTTCCTGATTGTAATGCTTCCAGCTTTGCCTGTCAAAATGGACTGCCCTGTAACCAATGAAGCAGAAAAACTCATGACACACAGGGAGTCTATCAGTAGTCCTGTGTATGCTGTGTACCATGACCAGTGGGGTCACCATGTAGACTGTGACAACCCCATAGACTGTTTTCATTACAAATATATCTCTATGATTTGAACATGTTAACACATTTGTCCTTTTCTTTTTTTCAATTCAAATCTTCAGGAGAAACATGTTCTGTTCGCATCAATGAGTGTCAAGACAGACCCTGCTGGAATGGAGGAACCTGTGAAGAGGACATAAGTGGCTTCAAATGCAATTGCCCCTTTCGTAAGCATTTATACTTTTTATATAATTGCTATGTTGGCACAATATGGGAGCCCCATATTTGCCACTCAAGGGCTGTAAAGTCTAATACAATGCAAACATTCTGCTTGCATTTTGAAATTTACAGAGCTAGTTATTTAGACTAATAAAATAAAATCTCTAATTTGTCATAAGAAATTATTATAAATTATAGATTACTTAGATAAAAAGTACTTGTAGTACTGGAACATACTGGGAAAGAAATATGACAAAACTGAAGATTATTTACTGTATATTTGTATAAACACCTTACATCAACACATTCTTTAACAAAAAGTGTAGGGTTTAGGCAGCAAAATGTTGAAATTCAGCAAACATAAAAACCCAAATCTTTCAAATGCTATTCCARTGGCCAAATTACTAATTCCCAAAAGAACTGAACATTGCTCTAAAGTTTTATGACTTCAGTCTGGTTGCCTGATCTTCATGGCATCTGAAATGTCCTGAGGTATCCAAGGTATTGTATAAGCCTGGAAGATATGCTAGAGAATATAAGGGACATCCAAGATGTGTCAGGCCAGGTGGCAAATAAACTAAGAACGACACAAAAAAGACCAATCAAAATTGGGGAGAATGATATATGATGCTGAAGATTTTGCTTTGCTAATTATATATTTATTTTTTAATTTGAGATTTTTTTTATTTTGTGTTGACTACAAAAATGTAGAAAAGGGTGGGTTGGAAATTCCTAACCTTAGAAATTGCTTTGACCAAAGGAGCCTGGGGTACTGGTTTTGCAACTTGTAAGTTCATTCATAAATATGGAGGATAAATTGCTGATAATGGACATGTRCATTTATAAGCTCATTTTTACTATGGAAAATAAGGTCAAGAAATCTAATTTTATACAGTTATGGGCTAAGAAATACTTATAGTACTGCGGTCTTTTGAAGATAAACTGATGGTGATCAGTAAAGCCTGGAAATGTCAGAGTACTGAAACACAGGTCTCCAATGAACCCTCTCAACCTGAACAACTGTTTTTAAGAGAACTTCAATGTATTTAATAACATAAGATCTCTAAATGCCTTAAGGTCGGTGTCTGCTAAGTTGGGAACTGAAGACAATACTGAGTTATATCTTTAAAGATAAGGTGATGCTTTCAAGTTTATTGCTGTTTATTGCTTCACTGAGACAAAGGTAAGCCTGTCAGGTGTTTCACTGAATAAAGGCTGTAGCAAAACATTAACACAGACATTATCTACTTTGTTCTTCTGATGTGGAGATTATCACATTCAATGCACGACTTTGCTATCATGTGTTTGACTCTTGTTGGTGTTCACCAAAACTTTTATCGACAGTGGATTTTAMACAGAAGCATCCTGCACCTCCTCCTTTCCACAGATCTAAAAGGAGATCTTTTTCATACAGCAGAATTCATGTCATTGACAGGAAACAAAATTGTGGCATTGTATTAATAATCATCTGTGCCTCTTTCTTTAAAGAAAAGCCAGTCACTTCGTAATGGTTTCCTTACCCAATTAATTTTTATTATAATTCCTAGTGTGAGAGTGTCATGTAGATCAATGAAGTTTATGTAATGGACATATGCACTAAAAATTATGAGTTTAATTCTAGTGACTCTAAAAAATGCTGTGTATAGTAGTGGTTCTTCATCATAAGTCAAATGATAAAAAAACCTCACAGTGAACCAGGGGTCATCTGTAGAAATGATCAGTTCTATCTGAAAAGAGTTAAGACTTGCTGCTACATTATCAATATAATAGCAAACTGGATTAGAGAGGGGGGAAATTGTGTACTGATGTGAATATCTAACAATGAGCTAAAAAGAGGAGAATTTTAATCTAAATGTGATACACATTCCATTTGTGCCCTTGGCTAAATTAATTAATATCCCAGTTCCTATTCTCTAGGTGAAGGTGCAGATAAACAAATGTAACCATCTTGCAAATACATTGCTATGATTAAACAATATCTGTAAATTGCCTGAAATCACAAGTAGCTACATTACYGGATATTTTTACTGCTAGCTCAGTTCTAACAAGAGTATCACTTCAAAAGATAACACAGCTGACTTGAGCCAATCTTTAAGTGAAAAAAGGCAATTTATCCCTCCATACGTTCATTGACAGACAGTGTCCTACTGGATTTCTGGAAAAGAAATAGGTTTTGCTTTTCAGAGGAAAGTAGTTGCTGGCTTTTTAGCAAGTAGAGGAATAGTAAATAAATAAAAAATAAAATTATTGAATAAATCATATATATTCCATAGCAATAGACAAGGGAATACAGAGAATTTGGATATGCCCAAATGATCAAGTTCTTGCAAATGAAAAAACTTGTATCTGTAACTGTCTGCCTGACTAGACCAATAACATTTTTATTCATTAGGTGGGTAGCTGCTTTCTTTGTACTTTTGTGCTTTGCCTCTGTTGTCTAAAATAGTATCTGCACCTTATTTTAGGTGTATAAYGATATCTTCTCAAATTTGAACTTTTAGTTTCAAATATGCTACAAACAATGGTCATAAAGATTTTTCCTCTGTCTTCAGGGGARGTCCTATTTCTAATTTTATTTAGACTATTATTTTATGAGCAATAGTAACTATTTTACTAGATACATCTTAAGATAACTTTGTTGGGCAAGAAATATGTCAACTTTTCTGCCATGTCAAAAGTGAGCAGCACTCTTTTTTACCTTTGACTAAAAATTCAGGGGTAACCACAGTTAGGATTTACATACATTTTTTCTTCAAATTATGTCAGAATTTTTCTTCAAATTATTATTATGACAATAAATTATTGTCATTTATTTGAATAYAAGAGAGCGTAAGTGCTCTTAAAGTACAATTTATACGGAAAGGATTAATTTCTTTTTAGTTTTTCTTTCAGAAATATTAATGTTAAGCTAAGACAGATGTGGAAAGACTCCCAAAGAGCTTTGCATTAGCAATGGGTGAATATAATTTAACTAATGATCATGACATGGGTTAATAATGAAAAGATGCTGTATAATAGTAAGCATAGGATAAACCWATAGGTTTTGGAAGGAAAAAGTGATTTCTATATTTTATCTTAYAGAATTTCCATGCAAAGTGGATGTAAGACTAGCACTTTTTTATTATAAAGATATATATTTTTCCAAAAGCTCATCTGGTTACACAWGGTCTGCAGTGTTGCATATCTGGAAATGCATAACTGGCCCAATGAGAACATGAAAAATGCAAGGCTGGATCCTTCACTGTATTGTATACTGTAAATATTTGGTTGTGGTTGAAGAAAGCAACCTGATTAGCCTGATCAATAAACCAGGTTCATTAACTCAAAAAGAATGTTATGGTAATACTTAGGCTGCTTCTGATAATGAGTAGGATCTTTCAGATACTGTGTCWTTATAAAGTAGATTGTTTAAGAAATGCAGAGGAACTAGAATATTGCCATTGGGGGCAGTTAAGAAAATTAAATTGTCAGAGAAGATTCATAATCTGATAAAACTGCTTTTGATGGAGACTTGTGGTCCTCCAACCTTATTTTATTTAAAGATCTTAAAGTGGGAAAAGCACATATAATGTGCTAATTGACCTGTGCTATACTAAAGCGATCCTCAGTCTGAAATATTTCTGTCTGTATGAACTGAAGACAGTTTTTTCTTCCAGAGAGTTGCCCAGATCTACTCCAAATGCTTCTGCAGCCTACACAATCCATTAAAATGACCTGAAAATTGCATTTTTTAAGTTTGTTTTGAAACTTACATTTTGAGTTCCTTCATCCTTGAGAAGCACAATTGTTTTTCCTTGTTAATAAATAAGAGCTTCATATATTTAACAAATCTGAAATATATACATTTAATTGTATGAGCTCATTTTATGAAACTATATCTTTTGCCTTATTAATTACTTTCAAGTAGTTCAATTTCTTAATATGTGGTCCATTTTAATGCTCAAGCTGTTATTTTTATATGACAAATCCCCTTTCAGCAGCTTTAAAAATAATCCATTAAAATTGTCTGTAATACATCTGAGATCTTTCTCAGAAATTATTCCAGTAGTCTATTCTGCTGATGATAAGATGTTGTCACTAAATAGGATGAAATGAGGTCATTTAATCATACAGATCATTAATTCACATAAATGTATCTCAGCATTGCYGAAAACCTGAAATAATTAGAGTCAAATTTTAAAAGTAGATATATAGACAAAATCCTTTTCTTGTAAGCAATTTCCATTGATGTTGTRGTTTGTGGTTTTTTTGGATTTGGGGTTTTCTAGGGGGAGGGTTATTTGTTGTTGTTGTTGGTTGGTTTGATATTTTCCTTTTGGTCTCGTTTTTCTAATTTTCCTGTGCTACATTCTAATTTTATTAACACAACGTAGAAAGCCCATGCATTAAAAGGTGTAGATTACTTTAAGTAATAGTSTCTTTCAGAGTCTACTTTTGTGGATTTTTGTGACAGAGCATGATCTTCATTTTTGCACCTCAAGAGAGACCAGTACATAAATAGATCATATAGAATCAGACAATGTCTTTAGATATTGTATGAAATCATTACCTAAGTCCTTTTCTCTCTTAGTAAAAGGCATGCATGGCTTTCAGGTTAACATTTCAAATATCTTTGGAAACTGTTTGATAGGAAAGTAATTGTATAATAATATAGCTTGGATGATAGGTTACTGCTATATACTGATGACCTTGTACAGGAGATTTTACAAGCATTATTTCCGAACTTTAGGCAGGTCAGGTCAAGTGTAATAGGTTTTAGTTTTTGCTTTGTTCCTCACTATCCTACTCTAGGTTTTATTGACAATAAATTTAATGCATTTTCTCCAAGTTGAGTTTATTTTTCCCATAATTCTTACTGGTAAGTGATTTCACTGTCTTTATCTCAACAAATGAGATATTTAATCTAATTTTCTCTCCCCATCCTGCTGACAAGAGGGAGTAAGAAAGCACCTAGCTGGATGGAGGTCTGGAAGCCATCCAAGGTGAACTCACCACACACCCACAAGCATCAGTGCTGGTAATCAGAAGATTTAAGAAAAAGAAAAGTAAACATAGGAACCTTGGTTATCTTAGCCTCCTCTAGTCTGTCTTGCAACAAAGGATGAAGTTTGTAGTAAGAAAGTTCTAAAATATGTAAATTCAGGTTATTCATTGATACAAGAAACATAAAAAAAAATCACAAGATTCTTGAGATATGGGGAAAGCACTGTAACAATAAGTCCTATATGCAGGGTGGAAAGGCAGTAAATAAACCTGCTCAGTACTGTGATAGATTCAAGTACTGCACCTGTAGCAGCTTGTGTCTGAAAGAGGCCACTGGAAAAGCAAGGTATTCCAAGGAGTCTGTAACCTATGTTCCAACACAGCAAGGCAATGTGTGTTGTTAAATAGTACCATCTGATGTTTTTCATCAATTTTATTGGAAGATACTCCAGCCTCTTGAAGCAGAAAAACCCTCCAGTCAGTATCAAAAATACTGAAGAAAATGATAGGCACTGTCTGTTGCCATCACTTGCAATCCCCATGTAATCATCATTAGAAACATAAGGACTGATCATTATTGATTAATATGTATTCTGAATTCAGTGTAATAAAAGTGCCATCTTCAGCGATGGAAGCAATGGCCAAGGAAATTTAAGTGATGATATATATGCAGCTACTATTTGATATTTGATTTAATACGTGGTGTTGGAACTAATATGGTATAGAGTGAATGTAATTCTCCACAGAATCTCTCAGAAAATTGAAAGGCAGATAACTGATGAGAAAATTCTAAAGGACCTGTGTTGTATCCAATCTTTGTCAAGAATAATGTGTTAAGAAAACTTTTTACACATCAGTGAACCAGAATTTACCTACAGTGAACCAGTTTACCAGGCAAAAAAGTATCCATGGAGACTCTTAGATCAACTCTTTTTTTCCAAAAAATAATGTACATTTTCAAACCCATGGATTCATTCCCTGTATGTTTTATTGCCTTGTAGTTCCTTTGTACATTCTTCTTCTTTTATGTGGCTCAATCTTCATATCGTTTTTATTAGTCCCTGGTGGGTTTTTTTCATTTTGGCCATTTATATTACTCATTGAAATACTATTAATTCTTTGGGTATGCTTTTAAATTTGTTTTATATTGCTTCCTTCAGGTTGTTTTCTGAAGACATGACACTTGTTACCCTTTTCATTCTGCTTCCTTTGGTATTTCACTTTTTTTTCCTCTATGAAAACTAATATTTAGAAACTTGCATTTGTTTCAGGTATGTTCATAAATACCAATTAAATTTCTGTTTCTTGCAGACAGGGTAGTTAGCAAGAATTTTTCTTTTTTGTCACTGAGTACTTCTGTTCCTTTTCTGGTTTATCTGCTACTTGTTTATTTTACTTGTTTAAATTTTAAAGTTTTTGGTTTTAAATTACATTTTTAGATGACTTCTGTTAGTTGAACCTCTCAGTTCACCTCTTTTACTCATATATGATAAATAATTTAAGTATTTCAAATTTAGTGAGACTGTTTTTACAGGTTTCCTTCTTCCTTKAGTTCACTTGAGGCAAAATATTGTGTAGTATGATAGCCCTCTATGGAGGGAATGACTCACTCTCCTACACAACTTTTTTTTTAGTCTTTCAGCTAAATGAGAGTAGGAGTAAACTGAAAATTTTCATTTTTATATGTTTCAGTGTACATGAATAGGCCATTAGTCTTTTCTTTACATCTGAAAAGTTCTTAACATAACACCTTATTCTGAAAAAAATTAAAATCACGAATGACTTCAAGATTAATTTATTAAAATAACATAAAGAATAAACATCTGCTGAATAAAATAGTAGCAACAAAAAATTTCTAATCCAGCTGTTTCCATGACAACCTCCCTTCTTAGGTTTCAAAAAACCTTTCTGCATTACTCCTGTGCTACTCATCTTTTTTGTTGTATATTATTTAAATTGATACATGTTTTCCTTTGATTCATATAGAACACTGGATGAAATACATGCCAAAGTATTGTTCCATTTGTAGTATAATAGTGTCATGATGCCTGACTTATATTAGGAGCACTTATACAATATGCTTTCATCATGTTGTTTTCATTTTCAGTATTAATATGATCCAGAGAGTTTTGTTTGTTTGTTTGTTTTAAGGGTGATCCTCATTGTTGCAAACAAAATAGGAAATAGTTGGATATAATTTTGCTAGAGATGACAGTCTTTTGTATAAGAGTTTAAACTGGGAGAGCTTGCATTCGGAAAACATAGTTTTAGCCAGCAGCAGATAGATGAGATGAGGTGAATACCAACTGATATGACTTACTCTATCACTATAGACATTGCAGTAAAAGTGGGCAGAGGTCTCCTTAGCATTATTCTGTTGCCATTCTTTCATCTTTACAAATAAATTTTGGAGTTTATTTTTTTTTAAATTCACATAATTTTCTACCATCTTCTTTGCATGATAGGTTTAACATTCCTAAAACAGTTAATCTATTTTAATAAATGCAATGTTATGCTTTAATCCACTGTCTGGATCTGAAAAGGAAAAGTAGAAAATGCATATGTACTATAACTGTGAATCATCAAAAAAACTACATGAAGGATATGTGTAGCAGGATGATAAGGACAGAATTGAAGCCTGTACAAACAGTGAAAATTAGCTGTAGTAAAGCAGAATTAAAAAGTTAAGACACACTAAAACAAAACCTCACAAAAGTTACCACACCATTTTATTATGTTCAACATAATTGGCAATCCTTTTTAGAGGATAACTCAGGACTGCAAGAGTGAAGCTACTGCCCAAATTGTTGAAGCACACTGTTTGAGACAAACTGCACCCTATCTGTATGTGTTATGACTTCAGCAATTAAAAATAAAAAATAAAGTTAATTAATAGCATGGTTTTGCTCCAGCCACCTTAAAGTCTAGGCTGCCCACGCTATTAATCTGTTGTGGCATCCAACCTCCATAGGCAGTCCTCAAATCAGGTACTCAGTCCAAACAGAACCAGAATGTCCTGAGACCAGATTCATAGAACCCTTCAAAAACACTGAAATGCTGGTGTAATTAGCAATACATAAAGGTCATCAATGATCAAGCATCAATTTGCATAACTGTTTCTTAAGAAAGGAACATCTGTACAACTCAGAGGAGTTTACTATAGCATTATGTATAAAATGTAGGGACAGGTTTACCATGATCCTGGCTACAATCAAATTTACTGATGATCTACATGGTTAAGTTTGGATTCCTTTCCAAGGTTAATTGATTCTTCAACAAAATATTTTCATTTTCTCTAATTACAGTATGTCAACTACTCTTCTGTTTGTCTTTTTTTAAATATAGCCTGTACACTTGAGACAACTTGTTCATCTATGCACCCTATGCCTGGGAATGTTTTTTCTTTGGTGTAGATATTTTTACAAACCTGGTATCTGCACAGAATCATAGAAAGGTTTGGATAAGAAGAGACCTTAATTGTCCTCTAGTTCCTGCACTCCTGCAGAGACACCTTTCACTGGACCAAGTTTTTTAACCTAGCCTGGCCTTGATCACTTCCAGGGATGAAGTATTCACAACTTCTCTGGAAAACCTGTTCCAGTGCCTCATCACTCTTACAGTAAAGAATTTCTTCCTAATATCTACACTAATTCTGCCCTCTTTCAGTTTGAAACCATTGCCCCCTGTCTTTTTCACTGTCTACCCATAGAAAAAGTCCCTCTCCCTGGCTTTCATAAACCCTCCTTTAGGTACTGGAATCCATCCCCCCCTTGTCCTCTCACTACATACCCTTGTACCCAAAGTTCTTTTCTCTCTTTTCTTTCCTGTTCTTGCAAACCTTGCCAAAACTCTGCCAAACTTCTGCCCAGCTTGTTTTTGTGTTTAAGATTTACCTGTCCCAGGTGTGGAATCTGAATTTTATATTTCTTTAAATACCTCTCAAACTTGTCAAGGTCCCTTTGGATGTTATCCCTACCCTGCAGCATCTCAACCGCACCACACAGATTGGTGTAGTCACCAAATTGCCCAAGGGTGCACTCAATTCCATTGTCCCAGTACCAACAAATATGTTAAACAATGCTGGTCCGAACAGTGACCCCTGAGAAATGCCATTTGCCACTGATCTCACCTTGGACATTGAGCCATTGACTGCATCGTACTGACATTTTTATTAAATAAGTTCAATATAAACTTTCTTGGTTATATGTGTAATTTCAATTTCATGTTTGCAGATTTCTTATGATATCCAGAAATTCAATTTACATATCAATGATAAAACCACATTTGGATAAAGAAAAACTCATTTTAAAATATATGTATAATATCTCTCTAGCTGCCTATTATTAATATATACTTATGACTGTTCATGCAAGTAATTGAAATTGCTTATAGAAATTTATTTGATTTAGAAAACAAAATCATAGGTTGATGGAAAAAGTCTGTATTTACTTTCTCAGGGAAATGTTTAAATAGAAAGTTCACTGACTTAGTTTATCCTTTCTATAGGTGATGAGTTTTTCTCATCAAGAAATTTTATGACATGTTCAACTAAAATCCACGTAAACTTACTTATTTACCCTGGATATAATTTTCTTTTGTCTTCCTTATTTTTTTTTAATTGAGTGAGAAATATATTCTTATCTACATGAATGTGGTTGTTAAAGTAGGCTGTACTTCATGGGAATATGTTATCACTCTGTATCATTTCTATGCCTTCTTCTGGTACCATTTATTATACTCCTACATGTAAGTGCAGCTGTGCCAAATGTGTTTTACTTCTTTACTGTTTATGAATTGAAATTGATAAAAGGGCTGGGAAAATATACTTATCATTGTAGATAAAAGATATCCTTGCAGACCAACTTCTAATGACAAATTTATCACTGATGGGCACTATCACACTGTGAAATACTAATCCATTGTGGTTAGAAGTGCAGAAGACCTGTCTGAAGTTCTAGTCTGCCTTCATAACTAGGCATAATTATTCTCTCCAGTCTCTTTTGCATGAACTGTGGTTAGACAGGGAATTGGATATCTGGTTACCCTTTCTACTTACTAGGCAGGAATCCAACCCTTAACCAATTTGCAAGTACTCCCTGAGAGGGTTCAGCAGCTTTCATCCTTAAGCTTGTAACTCAGACTGTGCCAACTGTGTCAGCTGGACTTTCAGAGAATAAAAAAGCATGCTTTGACAGCTGGATGGGGAGCCTGTACCTCAGCCAGGAGAGAAATAGAGCATAGTACAGATTGCACATAATTCCGAGAGAATTATTCAGCTTTGCTAACTGGGATTTAKTTAAACTCTAGTTGAACTTCTTGGTCAAATTCAACTTTCTTTTTTTCAAGCAAGTTCATTTAGCTTCCTCTTCATGAAATTAACTTCCTTGTCATCCAAACAAACCTTTACATTTTTAAAACTTTCTATTGGTTTTGGCTGGTATGGAGTTAATGTTCCTCATAGCACCTCATATAATGAAATGTTTTGGATTTTTGACAAAATAAGTGTTGATATTATACCAATAATTTCTTGCTAAGAAGTGCTTGCACAGCAAGGTCTTTTCTGCTTCTCACACTGCCCTGCTGGCAAGCAGGCTGGGGATGCACAAGGATTTGGTAGAGGCCACAGCTGTACTGCTGAGGCCAACTAACCACAGGGACATCCCCTACCATATGACATCATTCTCAGCATATAAAACTGAGGGAAGAAGGACGTGAGGGATGTTTGTCTTCCCAAGTCACTGTAGGGCATGATGGAGCTCTGCTTTTCTAGAGAAGGCTGAGCAACTGACTGCTGGTGTGAACCAGTGAATAAATTCCTTGTTTTTCTTTTCTTGCATGCACAGATTTGCTTTCCCCATTAAATTGTCTTTTTCTAAACCCATGAGTTTTTCTTACTTTTGTTCTTCCAGTTCTCTCTCTCATCCCACTGCGGAGTACTGATGAACAGTGTTGGGATCCAGCATTGTTGCCCACAGCATTAACTAACCACATCACCATATTTTTCCTCCTAGTTTTCATCCCATAAAATAAGATGCAATTATATTATAAAGATTAATAAAGGCATTAATACATCAACATTTTAGTGAAACAAATTTGTTGCATATTCTGGTATGCTTTGAGATAAATTTAGCTCTGCTGTTGCAGTGCTGCAGTAGCATTCTAGTGGCACTGTTAGTTCCAGTAGCACAAGAAATAGTTAATCCCACCAGTGGTTTTCTTTCTTCAGGTAAATGTAGGAAATTGTCAGTGGGTAATCCTCTTGTCCACCCACCTACATCTTTCTAATAATCTTTTTTCTTTTTTTTTTTTTTTTTTTTACTTCAAATATACAGTCCTTCAACACAAATTATCTTCTCAAGCTGTATATCAGCAACTTCTCTGATGTCAAAGTACATGCAATAGAATGGCGTGTTTGGGTGATTCTGTACCACACGAGCTGTATAGAATGACAACTGCCTTCATTCTCCATGACTTGTTACCTTTATTGAATTGCATTTTTCTGTCGTATTACACTGCAAACTCATATCTAATTTGCCACCCATGGCCACCCACAGACTCTACTGCAAGAAAGAGTGCATCTCTCTCTTGAAGTTTCTTCACTTTATGAGATTTAATACTCATTTCATTCCTGTGGACTTTTGATGCAATAAAAGAATTCTAAGTATTCTTCAAAGTATAAAGAGGATTACCTTTATCCAGTGTTGTGGTAAATGTATACAGCCATAGCTATGAACTGAACACTGGGAGTTTAGCATCACTAGCTACACTTACCTTTTTCTTGAACCTTTTTTCTCCACTTATTCTAATGTAACTGAGTAAACTGAACACAGCATCTTAAACTTACTGTTTTAGCATTGTTTAAATGCAGCACTGAAATAATGCAATCACAGAATTGTTTGGGTTGTAGGGGATCTTAAAGATCACTAAGTTCCAAACCCCACTACCATGGGCAGGGGTACCTTTCATTAGACCAGCTTGCTTAACTCCCCATCAAGTCTGGAAGTGAACACTCTCAGGTATGGGACATCCACAACCTCTCTGAATAAAATGTTCCTGTTCTTCACTACTCTTGCAGTGGAGAATTTCTTCCCTACATCTAATCTAAATCTGCATCTTTCAGTTTAGAACAATTGCCCCTTGTCCTGTCCATATATTTGCCTGTATAAAACGTCCCCCTTCCTCCTTTTACTAATCCCCATTAAGGTACTGGAAGGCCACCATGGTGTGTTCCCAGAGCCTTCTCTTCTCCAGTCTGAACAACCCCAACTGTCTCAGCCTGTCTTCATAGGASAGATGCTCTGGTCATTTCCATGGCTCTTCTAACCCATTCTAACAAGTCTTTCTCCTCTTGAGCACCCCAAACTTGGATGCAGATGGGAGCCTGAAGAGGGAAGAGTAAAGGGGGAGAATACCCTTCCTTGGCCTACTGTCCATTCCTACTTTGAATCAGCTTCTGGGGTTTACTACAGGTTTTTTTTCTTTTCTTATGGTTGGCCTTCTGAGCCATGAATGCACACTGTGGCTCCTGTACAGATTTTCATCCCCAAAGATTCACAAGAAGACTAGATCAGTTCTATGATGCAAATGTGTGCTGCAAATAGTAATGCTTAGTAACACAAATAGTAACAGTAAGCTTTTACTTACCCGAATTTTCTTTTTCTCCTTCATATCTCTGAGTTAGTAGTCTGGGGTTTTTTTTGGTTTTTTTTCCCTTTTTTAAAGAACATGTGTTGAAAAGGTGTATTTTAGGAATAGTATTCACTTTCCACTTTTTTTGCTTGGGACAGATAACATAARTTATCACTGAGGGCTGAAATACTGACAGTGGTAACTGCATATTTAGGTATTTCGATTTCCTTATCATAGATTCAATTTTTCTATATTTAAGGTAATAAGTTCAATTTTAGCCACCTTAAGACAAAAATCGATTATGAATTCTCCACTGTGATAGAAAAGGAGAGCTAATGACAAAGCTTTTCAGTCATTGGAAGCATCAGAACACAACTTTACCATCCATGAAGTACATAGAACTTTTAGACCTGTGACTTTTTTTTTTTTAATTTGAAATTATTCATTGAATTTAATGAGATTTTGCATGCAAAAACCTTTATTACATAAACTTAAATTCATAAGGTTTATTTTTAAAGGTATTAGGATAAATATAATAAACAGTTTAAATGCTTAAAGTATAATTTCTTAGTCTTCATTTTTTAATTTTAATTATCTGACAAATTTATAACAAGGACAGAACTTTTTAACAAGTTAAAAGTAATAGATTTTTGCATGTATTCTAGCATACGAAATATTATCTGGCTTCAGAAGGAGAAATTAATAGACAAGACTTTCAAGAAATAATGAGACAATAATTCATTAAAAGTTTTATTATAATTTGGAGAAAAAATATAAAAATCATACATTTCAGGAAGATTTATACCTATTATAAAAAATAAGCTATCATGACTTGTATTAAATTGAATACACTAGTTATCTTGTTGTCTTTTATAAAGGCAGACGGTTTTGAGAACATCTCTAGGGATATTGGCAAAAAGTGCCAATGTCTACAATGTCACTATCATTTATGAAAGTGTATCAATCAGATAATTGCACTTGCTAGCTGTGCATGTGATGAATTAAATGATTATTTATTCTGCTTAATGAAACCCAGAGAAACAATTAGTTACATTAAATGTCTTCTAATTATTCATTTTCTACAAAAGAATTAATGTGTTTCAGATCACCAAAAGAACAGTAATTGCCAACCAAACTTGATTACTCAGTGAAATACATGTGAGAATCTTCCAGAAGACCAGTCTTAAAAGTACTGGAAAGAATAACCGTGAGTTAATTAGATTTCTTGAGGATGTACCTACCATCAAGTTGAAACTGATGTTTAGAGTTTTTATTCTTTATATCTATAATACTATGAAGTTTAACTTATTTTCAAATTAATATCACAAATGTCAAAGAGGTCCTACCAGCTTTTCACTTCTATACTCTGAGACACTTGAAACATGTTTAAAGGTCTGCTTTTCTAAAGCATGGTGCAAAAAGAATAGTCCATAGGAAATAATGCAGATAATAATTACTCTGCAATATGTGCTTACTTCCTCCTTTCTCTCCGCCTCCCCCCCCCAAAAAAAACCCCAACAATCCCTAGCAATATTAGAGAGAAATTTCTTGCTAACAGAAGACCAAGTCATACAGTCATGCTCCCAAATCCTGGCGTTTTTTGTATTGTAGGTAACTGCTTCTATTGAAATATTTATTTTGGAAAAATACAGTAACTGTTCAATGATTAGGTGTAGCTACCAAGTGGCATCTTATTACAAAGGCCTCAGAAAGACCAGTTGAAATCTTGACTCTAGTGAAACATTATGGACTTTACTGGTTATTTACAGTGAATCGTGATTCTTTCAAGGTGAATACAGCTTTGAAAAAGAGAATATCTTATGAACTGCTAGATTTAGAATCACTGGAAAAATATCAGTGTTTAAATGTTGTCTTGGCTGTCAAACTGGGTTCAGTTCATCTGTAATTTCCTGAAAAGAAAAAGAATGTTCTAATAGAAAAAAAAAATTGTTTTGGAAGAAAAATGCCTCATAGCCAAAATGAAAACAAACAAATAAACAAACAACAACAACAAATGGTGTTGCCATGGTGCTTCATTTTATTTCTTTCATTACCTACTATCTCTGATTGTATTTCAATGCTAAATTATAGTCTTCATGTTTTATGAAATACATGTTGCATCCTCTGAATCTCACAGCTACATCTTGGATTCTGAAGTCAAACTTTCTCCAGAAGTTAGGCTTTTGTTGAATTGACTGAGTGTTAGAATTTAAATGCTAGCCCTGACAAAATGGCAAAAGCAAATGGGAACTCTGTATTGTCAAAATATGAGTGAGCAATTGGCTGGACAAACAGTGCAGAACAAGTAAGAGGTCTGGGAAAAGCGACAAGAATGTGAATAATACGTGTAAAACCTGGGGCATGGATCTGACTGGAGTGGTGTTAAGCTGCCTCAAGAAAGAGCAGAGAGCTGAGCTGGAGAATGGATAGAACTTTATCCATAGAACTGTATATATTTATACAGCTATCAACAGATAGATGTGGCCAGGCTAAAGCATGCTAACACTGAAAACATATTCAACTGGGAAAGGTACTAGGAAGCCAATAAAATAACTCTCCTCAAGAGGAGGAAAGAACATGAGAGGAAATTAATAATAAAAATAGAGTGCAAATTTTTTTATTAAAAATGTAAGACTATGAGCCAGACAATGTTGTATTAGGGTTTCTCTGCAGTAAGGGAAAGGTTGCATGCTCGGTGGGTAAYTACATTGACTAGATGCAGGTCAAAATTTCTATGTATTAACAGGAAAGATAACTGACCTTATAATATTTGAAATGAGTTAAATCTTATATAGTTTGCATCTTGCAGAACTGTTTCTATTTCTGTAGTCTTGTTGCCCTAGAATACTCCTTCTGATTCCCTCTGAATGATCTGTCTCTTCATCCAGTTTTACTGGTAGATGTTCTTTTTGTCTAAATGGCATACAGAAGAGTCTGACAAAAAAACCTTTATTGTCATTCAAGTGATTATTCCCCATATATATATAAATATACATTAATTACATGTAGTATTCTTAATAAATATAACTTACAAATTAAACAAACATATTATAGTAAATTGTAACAGAGGTGCATATTCTATGCCGAAAAAAAAAAAACAACAAACCAAACCTTAAAATAGAAATGCAATGAAGAAAACCATTAAATTCCTCCAAAAATTTCTGGTTTTAGTTGTATATTTTGCTATCTATGCCTATTAAGATCAGTTGAAAATGAATGTATTTCGCATCTGCTTTATGGTGTCATGCATGTTAACAGATGGGTCAAGCTGTTAACTAGCCATGACGAAAAAGCTAAAATAACCTACTGCTCCAGTATTTCCTTACAATTGGGTGGTACACACGATTTTGAAAGGACAGTTGATGTATTCTTAATGCTAAGGATATTAATCAAAATGGATTTTATGCTGGTAGTGATTTTTCTTCTTTTAGCTGAATTTCAATGATTACTTAATCACAGTGTATAACTGCCATGTTTAGTAGTCCATCGCTCATGAATTATATTAATAATCACAGAATTTAACTGCTATTTGAAAATATGGAATATAACTTAGGGAGTTGGTTGCCTGGCACACAAGGATTGTAGGATCAACAGTCTGACCCTTATATATTAAGTTACCTTTATTTGAACGTAATGAATTATATTTGAACACAATTAAAAATCCAAGGACATATGCATCAGAACAAAGAGATTAATTCCAAAAGAACCTGCCAGCCTGGACATGGACTGATATAGGAATGATTCATATATAATGGTTCATCAAATATAGTTATGTTCAAAAACACTATGCAAAACATGGCATGATGTTGCTTTATTAACTACTTTTTAACTAAGTGAATCCTCCTTGCTGTCTTTGTTTTTTTTAAGCTTATAGTAATTTTTACCATTTAATTAATACTAAATTGTGATCATAGTGTTCAGCAATATTTCAAAAGTAATTTTAAAGCCTTAATTTCTGCCTCAAAAATTGAGGGTTAATATAACAAGGCAAGAAACTTCTCTAGAACCCCAATAAAACTCTCAGAAGTATGAAAGAAATTGAGGTACAGAATAAAGCTAAATTATTTCCCCACCCACTTCAGTGGAAGTGAAGAACCGTAATTTAGAGTTAAAAAAAAMCCCCTCATACGATATATATGGTTATATGGTGTTTTGAAAGAATCCTTGAGGCCACCACTAACACTTTAATTATATTTGTTATCCACACAGACTGAGAACCACAGCCTTTCACCCTGCTGGAAGCATCACTGCTGTTTGTAGACAGGCTGACTACTGAGCAGTATGGGTTTACATCCTTATGTGGCAGATTAGTTGGCAAAAGCCAACACAGATTTAACAAAACTAAATTGTGTTTAACCAACCTGATTGCTTTCAGTGATGAAATAGTCTGTTCACTGGATTATAAGAGAGCTGTGAATTTACTTCTTTGACTTTAGTAAATCATTTTGGCACAGCCTCCTACAACATCCCTTCTGACAAGTTGGTTAAGAAATGGACTGTACAGATGGACCACAATTGCAGCAAAATGGCCAATACTGTTGAGCACAAGGAGGTGCATAAAGTTGAACTGGCACCCACTCATTACTGGGTTTGTTCAGGGTTCAATACTATTCAATATCTTTCTAGACTATATGGATGACAGGACTGAGTGCATCATCACCAAGTTTTTGCATGATATTAAACTAGGTGAAGTTATTTAGTCAGGAGGAAGAGCACCCATACGCATTTTGACAGGCGTGAAAAGCTGGGTCAGCAAGAATCACAAAAGCTTAATAGGGCTGAATATAAAGCCCAGTAACTGGAATAATCCCAAAGAGCAGCACGAGCTGGGGTCTTTACCCCTACAAGCAGGTGGAATATATCTCTGCTGGGAAGGCACTGCGACCAGAGTGCACAACAAGCTGAACATGAGCCAGTGGGACACACTCAGGCACGTGCTTCATATGCTTTCATACCTCAGAAATGGACATCCTGAGCCAGAAACCATGTCCTGGACTGCAACACCTAGCAGATGATGAGCAGATCAAGGGAGGTGGTTCCTCAGCTCTCCTTATTAACTAAAACATTTATTTATTAAAAAAAAAATTCCAAACATTATATCTAGCCAAGCATTGTGAAAAAAAAAAATCTGAAGACAAGGTATAATTTCTCACAGAATATCCTGTAGACTGTATTTGAAAAATCAATTTTATTAAATTTCATTGATTTTTTAATAGTGAGCATGTTAAAGACAGTACAAATGCTATACAATAATTCAATAATGCAGATAAAAGATGGAGGAGGAGTACTGGGCATAAAGAATAAACAACATCAATGGGAATTAAATGCATTTGATGCATTCCACACCAAGCCATTTCCTAGTGAGGATCTGATAATCTGCCAGTTCATTTTATATAATGTATGTAAGTACACAAATTTCACAGAAATATGAATGAAGAAATATATTCAATAAATAGCCTAATGTAGTAACAATATTTTACATTGCATTAGCCCGGAAATACATTCTATATGGAAAGAAATGGTTGAGTTGCAAATTTTCTCTTTTTTAATCTTCCAGCAGGAGAGACAGTTCTCCCCCTTCCCTGCGCCTCAATCTTCCTTTTCCAAAGTGCTAATAAAGCAAGGACCCAATATAACCCCTCAGTTGAAAGAGCAAAACAAAGTAGGTGCAATAGTTACGCTGATGTTGATTTTTTTTTTCTTTTAATGATAAACAAAGGAAAACAGAAGGGAATGCTACAACTGCCCTAGAAAATAAAGCAAGTACAATGAGCATTTGTTCCACGTACAAGACCAGCTCTTACAGTAGCCTACCAGACAGGTCACATCTGTTATCACTATTTATATTGAGTCTTTCCCCTAGGGCTCAGCAAGAAGACATTGTGCACCAGGAATTCTCTGTGCATGTAAGTTCTGGTATAGCCAGGCCAGTACCTGCTCCCAGTTCACTCTGCATAGTGTCTCTCATACCTACACCTCATCTTGTACCATTGCCTAGACCATGAGCAGGGACTTTTCAACCCTCATGGGAAATAGAAAATCAGCCGAAGATCACAAACCAAACCAATTTCCCCTCGTATTCATAGATGTGAAAAAAAAAAAAMCCAAAAAACCATTTAGAGGATGAGATTTTTTAAGATCAGTCTGGGTGGGGTGCATTTTGTGTATATGCGTTTGGGGGTATTTTTGGATTGAATCTTGCACATCTAAGCTTTTCTTCCCATAGACCTAGTCTTGGGAGTTGTGAAAAAAGAAAAATAGAAACCAGTACATCCAAACTTGTACACTATCATCAACAAAAGTACAGGGTGTCATCATAATAATACATAGCTTTCTTAATCTCGCCAAGACAAATTAAAGATTTGTGCATAAAACTGTGAATGATTGAGTTCTTCCTCCTAATTTCCTTGGTAACTAACTATGCCAAGGCAATTCAGAGGTAAATCACAATACATTAACTCCTGAAAATTTCACTCTCAGGGAACATGACTGTAAAATAATTTTTGTTTTGAGCTGGAGAAAAATGTTTTGATCTTTCAAGTACTATGGTAAAAAAAAAACAAAAAAAAAGTTATCAAGTACTTGAGTGTGTCATGTTAACATGATTCTAATATATGTGTGAGCAATGAAAAGCTTCAGTCTTTTTACATTACATAAAATAGGGCAGGATTTTTTAACATTAAGAGTTAAAAGTCTTCAGTTCGCCTTAATCAGATTCTGGGTAAGCATGTGTTTAAGCCAGGGTGAAAACTGCAAGTATTAAGCTCCATGGCATCCTTTTTATCTTACAGTGTACTAGAAACAAAACTGTTTGTATCCCAGATTCTCTCAAAAAGAAACAGGTGTTTTAGCTGCTGCTGGAATTCCTTGAAAAAGTAATGATAACAATATAGACATCTTCAGTAAGATGAGGTTTTCACCCTGGTGGAATATCCCAAAGAACACCAGACTTTGTAAATAAAATCAGAAGCTGGAAGCACGTGGAAAATCTCTAACAACAACCTAATATGAGTTCCTTAGCTAGAGATGGCATTAATTTAATTAATCTTGAGCTACCTTCCTCTGAAATAGTCATGAATAAATTACATAACTGCATAGTAAGCAGGGGGAAAGAGATATTTTTAGAAAACGATTCATTTAATAATTTTTTGATGTCTATTTTGTATTAAATCAACCCCACTTGAAAACTTCATGAACAGCTTCGTCTCAGAAAATATAGATGTCTGGAAGCAAATAATTTCATCTGCTTCTACCTATCTGAACTTTCTCCTAAGGCTTCCGTGTGTTTGTGTGAGTGTGTTAGATACAAAATTATAATTCAACTTGGACTGCCCTGGGTTTCCATTGCACTGGAACAGGACTGCAAAGATAAGAGAGTGTGCAATTTAGCCAATTAATTCAGATATTGAGAATGGCTCAATCTCTGAGCCACTCAAAGAATTTCAAAGAATATCCTTTGAGCTATAAGGACCCTTCCTTCATGAATAAAACCATAACTCTAACATCTCTGAATAGTGAAAGAAGAACAAGAAGTTATACCTATGCCTTTGGGTATGATTTTTAACTGTAAAGGAAATTTTGAATTGAAAAGGTTTTTTTCATGATGAGAACACACAGAGAGGCTTAAAAACTTCTCTTAAAAACCAGTGGCTGTTATTCCCAGTACATGTTAATCTTGAGGATCATCTTAAGAAGAAATTGAAGAATGAACGCCTCCTGACAGCATCATGTAAATAACATAATATGTTTTACAGTGTGGTGTTCATCACTGCCATATGATGGAATTCATGTAACATTTAAAATATCTGGCCTTTCTCAAATGATTATGGAGTCTTACTTCTTCTATCTTCCTCTTAGAAAACACACTTTTTCTCTCAAGAAACAGGGATTTGCCAAGGCTTATATCTTTTAAATCAATTTTATATGAATAAAAGCTACCAGAGGTGTAATAAAAGCATTGTCAAAATTGGATTATTCTTTTTGGAAATAGTTAACTTTTCCTTCTGTAACTAGTGATCCGATACAACTTTATAAAACTGAGAAAAAGTAGGCTTTGTCCTGTATTTTCTGTCTGTATCACTAATTAAGGTTGTGGGAGACCCTCAAGAGGTAATCTATGTCAGAATAACATTTAACTTGAAAGATAAATCAATCTGCTGAGGCCCTTGTCCAGTAAAGAGCTGAAAACCTACAGTTTTGGCAGAGATGTCACAGCTTGTCTGAGAGACCTGTTCCAGTAATTCAGGGATCCACATCTGACTTCCTCAGCAGGTTCATGGATGACCAAAAATTGGGGGAAAGAGCTGGTATATTGAAAGGTGGTGTTGCCATTCAGGGTAGCTAATAAAGATGCAGAAATGAGCCAATAGTGTCTCTGGAAGTTCAACAAAGACAAACAGGAAGTTCAGCCACTGAGAAAGAACTTCCTGCATCAGTGCTGAGACTGATGTGTGGGGAAGAGGGCTGCTGAAAAGGTCCTCGGTGTGTGTCTTCAACCAATTATCATGAGCCAGGACTGCACTCTTGTGGTGATAAAGGCTAAACACGCAGAAGGCTGCTGTTGTAGTTTGACCTCAGTTGGCAGGTAAGTCGTCCCCCCCCCCAAGTGCACACTGACAGCTCTGAAAGGGGATGGGGGAGAGAATCAGAAAAGTGAGAAAATCTTGCTTTGATCAAGCAAAGCAAAAAAAGGAAATGAGTTCACCACATCCCATCACAGGTAGATATTTATCCACTTCCAGGAAAGCAGGGCCTCAGCACACATAAATTGGGAAGTCAAACCACATCAAAAACATCACATATGCCCTGGCCCCACTTCTGCCTTCTTTTTCTGATTTTTCACTGCTGAGCACAATGTCATGTGGCATGATCTCTTTGCTCTATTGCGGTCAGCTGTGCTGGCTGTGTCCTCTCCCAAGTTTTTATGAACCTTCAGCCTCCTGTCTGAGGAGGCAGACTGGGAAGAAGAAAAGGTCTTGACACTGTGAAAGCTCAGCTGTGCTGGTATGTTAACACTGTCTTGGTGACAAAATCAAAACAGCAGCATAGGAGATGTTATGAATGGGAATCACATCCATGGCAGGCAGAGCCAGCACAGCTGTATTAGTGAGCTCATTGCCAGCTGGCTGAGGGGAGCTGTTATTGCACAGGGGAGGCCACAGCTAATATAATACGTCTCCTTCTGGGTCCCAGGGAGAGAAATATGTTCATAAAGGAAAGCAAATCCATCCGAACATCACTAAAAGACAGTTAGGGAGATGAAATACTCATCCTGAGAGGAGACGAGAAGAGGGKTTTTTTTGTTTGGCGCAGGGAAGAGAAGTCAAGCAGGCAAGGCTTTAATTCCAGTCCAATGGAGAAAGCAGAGCATACTTTTCCCTGACATGGGCAACAAAAGGGCAGGGCCTGTTAGCCAAAAATTGTAGCAGAGCTTCCAGATACATTGCAGAATTATCATCCTTGGAGTTTCTCAAATACAACTTGACACAGTCCTAAGCAGATCTGCCTTTGAAGGTAAACCTGCTTTAAGCATGAGGCTTAAATTAGCCTCTCCTCTAACCTAAATTACTCTACAATTCAACTGACTGTCTATTTCTTCTCCCTATTATCCACTAAACCAGTTTGGAAGCAAATACATTATTTATTTCTCTCTGTGATCCTTTTGTCTTCTTAATTTTAAAGGGCCTCTTACCTGAATTATTTAGAATATGAATGTAAACACATGAGCTCAGAATCTCTTGTGATGTTTTCTGAACTGTTTCTGATGCTATTTCCATAATGGATCTGCTTTTTAAAATTAGCACAAAACCCAGCAGTTTCATGCAGCTTCCCAGACAGAGTTAACAAGCAGTTGCTTTGTATCTATCTAATACAGAATTAATTTATCTGTACTGATATCTCTTCAGGGAACATGTTTATGTTAGTACCTTTCTGCTGTAGCATTTAAAGATACTATTTTTTAAAATGGGAATAAAGAAAGGGTTTGTTGTTTTTTTTTTAGTGTCCTTGAAAGGGAGCTAAGAGAATAAAAGAACACTCCTTGTCATTTTATCTTTGAAGTGAAACCTTTGTGTAAGTAAATATGAGTCATTTGGATTTGCTACCTGCTGAGGTAAAGTACTTGTTTGCTGTAACACTGCAGATATAAATTTTTTGAAATACAATTTCTGTAAAATTGAGTTTCTGTGAAGGTTTGGACTAGTGAGAGGAAGTGAAGATGTTTTAATATGTTCTTTCCTGAGACACCTTCTAAATGATGACAAATAGTGACAGTATGAAGCCTCTATTAAATGGTATTTCATAGGGTATGAAGCTGTAGTTCAGGGATACTGAGAAAATGTAATGAAAAATCATTAGAAATTTTAAAAGAGAATATGAATTTTCTTTTATATATCAATAAGTCATTATGTACTAAAACTGTGTTCAAGTGTCTTTCCATGATTTCATTATTAACCTTAATTTCCAAGAACTTTATAACTCAGCCATTATAAATCATATTACAAATGCACCTTATATGTCAAAAAGCACACATGCGAATTTTGTTTAAAAGTTTTGAATATATTTAGTCTAAATATATTGACATTATTGGCTGAGGGTCAGACAGTACTGGAAACTTGAAAAGATATTGTCCTTTAAAGATCATGTGCTGAAGTGGGGATGTTAAGGTCAAATTTGAACAAAGCATAATTTAAAATAATGGGTTGGACTTGCCTGTCAGCCAGTTCAGTCTGTGGAATAACCTGTAGTTCAAAAAACAACCTAGGCAGAAGAGACAATGAGAAGAAAATGTCTGGGAAAAAAGTGAAATGTCAAGGCATGGCAATGCAAAGAAAGGTAGCTGTGAGCTCTGCAAGTATCCCAGAGACTGGAGTAAATTATGGCTTCACTTGAAATTGTGCTGAGTAACTCAGGTCACTGATTAAGTTTAAACTGGGCTACCCATGAGCTGTATCATTATGTACATGGGTCTATTTTTGATAATTAACATTTTTTTCACAATCACACTTGAAAACATTTTATTTTTGTCTACACACAACATGAAATTGGAAATTTCTATCACTGCCTCAATTTTCACATTCATGAGTTAATTGCTCTAGCATGGGGTCTCTCTTCTGACTTATCCATTGTAAGTTCCCAATAGGGTCTGCAGGTCTTCACAATCTGCTCCAYCATAGGTCTGTTTCAGGGGTATAGTCTGTCATGAACTGACTGCTCCTGCATGGATCCCCTGTAGGGAGACGGGGTCACACAACTCCTGCCAGCAAACTCGCTCCACTGGGGATTCCCAGCCTATTTTGGGCATTCAGCAATTCCAGTGTGGGACCTCCAAGGGCTGCAGGTGGTCTCTGCATCCCCTGGCCCTCCATGGGCTGCAGGGGCACAGCTGCCTCACCACGGGCTGCACCACAGACTGCAGGGGAATCTCAGCTCTGACACCTGGAGCACCTCCTCCCCTTCACTGACCCTGGTATCTACAGAATTGTTGCTCTCCAATACTCTCGCTCTTCTCTTGCCATTCTGGAGCAATTTTTGTCCACCCTTCTTAACTACCTTATTCCAGAGGCACTATCACCGCTGATGATGGGCTCAGCCTAGGCCAGTGGCTGATCCTTCTTGGAGATGGAAGAGATCCTGTTGGACATGGAAGCTTCTGGCAGCTTCTCACAGAAGCCACCCCTGTAGCCCCCCTGCTACCAAAACCTGGCCATGCCCCAGTACATAAATGAAATTACATTTAAAAGTACAAAAACTCAATTACTTTTATGGCTTGCAACCTTCTTTCTTTTCAATCAAAACCAGTTTGTACCACTTCATTTGTCTACCAATACTATTCTTTTAATGGAAATAGGTTTTGTGATGCAAATGCATAGTTAGATGCTTCTACCTCTTGCTTAAAAAAATCCAAAACTTTTTATGTTCTGTTTTAGTGAGCAGCATAAATACTAATACATATGAAAAGATTCATATATATGAAAAAAATTATGCCTTTCAGTACAACAGGAAAAAAAATATATATGTAATTTGTGTGACTCACAAGGCATCATACGAAGAGGAGAATTGTTTGTGAAATGAATGTGACTGAAGATATAATAATTCATAGATGATGAAGTGATAAGAGGTGTGCTAATTTGGCCTTCTTAAGAAAGTCTGTAAATGACCAGTTTCACATGCCAGTACCAGATTAATCCATTCCTGATTTCACTAGGCAATTTTCATTTATTCTAAAACGTAACCACTGTAAGTGAATTTGAGTTTCTCTGAATTCTTGTCTAAGCATCAATTAGATATGCTTTTCATATGTTTAATGTTAATTACCTGCTTATGTATTGTAAATTTCAATACCTTACCAAATTCTTAGAGGTAAATAAGTGTTTTAATTCATAAAGTTCCTGTTTTATTAATTTGTCATCAGATACTCAACTTCTGGCTTTTCCAAGAAAAATAGACTTTTAGAAAAACTCTTAAAATGCACTTTACAGCTGTATTTTTCCATACAGTGCTGCAATTTATATACTTTATAAATTTGTTATTTTGTGTCTGATAAACTCTACTGAATTGTACTTTAAAACCATCAGCACATATTTATTTTGCTATATGTCAGTATAACTGCATATTGGGTGCTCCAACATTTCTTCTACAGGTTTCCATTGGCTTTGCATTTCAGCATGGCATTTACTGTTGCAAGATCTATGAACATATTCTGAAATGAAAATTTGGCTCTCTAGTCAAAAGAGGAAAGTGGTATCTTGTAAAGTATGTTGCATTGAAATATATTCCTGTATTTATGAAAATGCATTTTTATCATCTTTTTACACCTGTCTGCTTTGATAAATTTTGCACAAATGATTATTTATTCTTGTAATCAATTTCAAGGATAATGTAAATATTCATGAATTCATCATACCAATATTAATTTACAGGGATTTTATTCACATAATAGGGAGTCTCTGATGCATCTATTATAGTCTCACATACCTTTTCAATTTGACAGTGGTAAATTAAATGCAGGAAACACATGCTTTTTCCATTCACAGAATTTAGAGAGTGATAATAAATTATTGCCATCAGTCATAATAAGTGTATAACTATATAGGAGAAAAAAGAATTCACACAAGAGGGAGTAACAAATCCCTCTTTGATTTATCTTTTTGAGTGTGTTCAGAGTAAGTGCATTAAAGGATCCGTGCATTCAGTTCTGTGTGGTTAAGAATTCTGACAGTCTTAGTATTATTTGTTTAATTTTCAACATGGTGTATGTGCTCATATATAATAAAGCTTGAGGTTAGACATTTAAGAAGAGTAACAGAGCAGGAAGGAAGGGCCAGGGAAGGAAAGGGGAGGGAAAGGGAAGAAGAGGAGAGAGGAAGGGTAAAGGAATGGGAAAGGAGGGAGGCAGAGGGGAGGGAAAAAGAGGACAAGAATAGAAAGGATTGTGCATCTTGAAACAAAACGTCTGTACAGAGGAACAAGGCTTGGTGGAAAATGTTCCTTATGAAATGCTGTGTATTTGTCTGCAATGCCTGTCCATGGCAGATTGTTATTGAGATGGATTAGTTAGATAGAATTCTATTTTATTTCACTACAGTTATTCTAATAAACATGCAGATAGATGGCTTAGTAAAATAGGCATAAAATTCCAATAACTATGCTCTGAAGCAAAGGGATATCCCACTTAAAAAGTCCCCAAACCTTCTTTCTTACCAAAGTCACAAGGATATCAGACTTGTGAAATAAACACTGAACAAAGCCCAGCATGGTCTCACAGAGTTCTCATTTTTAAGTTTGTTTCTCAAGATGAGTAGTGGCTTGTATATAGTCTTACAAGGTGCCTATCATATGTAACTGTACACAAAATTAAATGGTAAGCTCTTCTTTCCTTTCAAGTTATTGCAATATTACCATCATATTTTTTTATTAAAAGTGTAGAAGAAACAATAGGAGCCCACTTTTCCTTTATTGGCCTCCAAGCACTAGAGAAATATCTCTCCATTGCCATTTACACWTTTTTTTTAATGTTCCATATCCAGAAGTCTGGTGAAGGGGATGCACAGACTTGTCATTACAAGATAAGGAGTTGCTTAGCCAACATTTGGCAATCAAATCAACAGGTTTTTTTAGTAGCAGCCAGAGTTCTACATGGCTGTTGTTTCAATCAGTATAGAGCTCCCAGTGGTCTTAATACATTTTCATTTTGCCCATGCATGACTGAACCCAGAAAGCATCTCTGTAAAGAATAAACCCAAAAGAGGGAAATAGAAAATGAAACAAGGATATGCATGAAATTAGGTAAAAGAAAGAAGTGCTGTGTGGTGATCTACCACTTCTTCTTCTTTTGGCACAGTAGCATAGTACTGTTTCACAGACACACAGAGCTGGGTAGGCTTGAATTCATCTCATGGATACTCTCCCTAGACCCAAATCAGAGATGGTTGGAGCTAATGAATGGGTCTGGCTTGAGCTAGGCACAGCCTGCCTGCTCAGCTGAAGTGCTAGAATGAAACGTAGTAGTACTCCTGGGCAAATGCTTCACTGTGCTGCAACATATATTGCAGATATGATCTTGCATTTTTTAACATGTTCTTTCTTCAGAATTATTTTGTTTTTTATTTGGGTGTGCTGAAGGAAGCAAACATTGTGTACTGCATAAAAGACTGAATATTGGTGTTCGAATTTAGAGTTCAGCAAAGAAAGGCTTTTCTATGCTACAGCAGACCTATGAATCCACTTATGTACCCATGTAAATTTAGAAAAGATAAATTTATTAAGGCCATATGCAGATGCTACCTCACAGAGTGCCCCTTCCATTAGAAAATAGTTAATAGAGCCCTTATTTCAATTGCCATTACACAGAAGAGCAGTAAGATTAAGGAATGTTCATTCTCACAGTGTCCATTCTGCACAGAGATTATTTCTTAGGGCTACACCTGTGTATATTTAGGGAATGTATCTTCCCAGTTTTACATCTTCAAAAGGCATTCATTCCCAGGCACAGAATGGGGCAAGTGGCTCTACCATCACACAGTCCCTTCAGCTGCTGCTTGGTTCAGCCATATGATACCCCGTTGATATCTTAAAGCTTACTTTAGGTGACCATATGATTCCAGGCTTTTTCCTAATAGTGAGTTCTATGCATTGTTTTATACAGTCTGAGTATCTATATAGTTCTTAAATGAAGGTACCATTATGTAACAGTCCTTGCTTTGAAAACTCAGTATATCAAACTAGGTCAGAACACATTCATAAATGCTTAATCCTGTAATGAGAAGTGCAGATATTTTATGAGCAGCATCCATGAGCCTATTAGTAATTTTCTTTACATTCCAATTGCAAACAATTATATTGTCATCTCTCTAGGCTCCCTGTAGAGAACTGCTTCAAATCAGGCTTGTGAGGGGTGTCAGAAGAGAACAATGTACATATAAAGATATTTTGCTTCTGTGTGTCTGGTGATAAGGAACCAAACTGTATAGCTGCCATTTGCTGGATATAATTAAGACATAGTTAGGTAACAGAAACTGAAAATGCACTACTAGGTGAATGATTGCAATTTAACAAATTCTGTAGTAGAAAACTAGCATATAGTAACCCAGATGAAGTAGAAATAATTTCCTTCTAGTGCAAACCATCTCTGACAGGAATTTGACAGATAGAAGCAAAGTCTATAAACAAAGGCAAAAAGAATAAAGAAACTTCAACTGCTGCCAGATTTGGAATAGGGTACATCTAGTGATTTATTGAGTGAATCACTGCGCTGTATTTCTCGGTATTTATTCTATAAAACCAAAGCTGTTAGTGGTGTAAATTCATGCCTTTTGTGATTTTTATGTGTTTGTCTATCTGGTATTGGTTGCCAGTTGAGGCAGAAATTAATGTCAAGAAATAAATTAATAAAAAAATCATATTGACAAAAATATTCTTGTACAATTTTGTCATATTAGATACATATATATTAGATATATGTAAATACATATATGATATATATTTAGCTATGTACATATTAAATACATGTACCACCAAATATTCTTGTTCCTACCAGAAAGACTAAGCAAGATTTCAAGGCAAAATTCCTGCATAACATTTCAGCTGCTTTGATGTTCATTTATTAATTAAACAGTAGCATTGGGAAAGGGCATAGGATATAGGTTTGATGGATGAGGAGTGAAAACATTAATCAGTCAAAGAAAAATGGCATCTTGTTGTTTAAAAATAAATAGAGCAAAAAGTATCATCTTGTTTTGGTTTGGTTTGGTTTTGATTTTCTGTAATAGCACTATTTACTAAAACAGTCATCCATTCATCCATAAAACGGATGCAGGATTTTGGTTCCCTTCTCAGCCACTACTCAAAACAATGCCCCAAGCCTTACTTATTGGACTAGTGTATGAGTTGGGCAAGACGTATAAAACCCTTCTGCATTAACCATACCAGTGTAGGGTGTGGGACTCAGGGTTCCCAGGTGTGAGAAAAGCATGAAAGAGAGTTTGTGCCAAATCTCAGCAGTGTAATGCTGATATCTTCCCATTGAGACTACAAACTTGCCTTCAGCTCTTGTTCAGAAGAATGTTTCCATACTCTACTTCAAACAGAAGTAGAACCTGACCTAGAACAGTTATAGTCAAAACCTTGTGCGAACCATCAAACACAAGCTTATAATTTCCATTTTTATTTCCCAAATATTGCATTGTTCCTGCTAATTCTCAGAATGAAGTAGAGCACAGGAATCTCGGAGTAACCCTGCTGTACAGGGCTTGCTACTGCAACAGTCAAGCTTAAACATATGTAATTGAAAGAGACATGATGCTTTCTCCCTGTATTTCTCCCTTTTCCCATAAGTGCTCTCTTACAAAACTGTATAACACATATATATAGTATATGCTTCCTTTTAAAAGAGCCCTTGTCCTTTGGGACAAAAGTGTCCTTGTTCCTTGAACTTCAGCCCTTGTCGTGCACATTTGCTGTGGACCTCTCAGTTCAACACAGGAACTTTTATATCTGAAGAGAAATCGCTTCCCTATTGCCCATTGACTCATAACTTGCTGCCTGGAACTTTGAGAAGTACAGGTTCCTGCTTACAGGGTAAGACAGCTTTGAAAAGTGGGTTCCATTTTGTGACTGAGTAAGTTCAGATATCCAAAGACCCAACTTAGTAAAACTCAAAAATAACAATGTTATTGTTGTACCTGTGGGAGGAAAACAAACAAACAAACAAATAAAAATTTTAAAAAACAACCTTGAGAACACAATGAATGAACATCTTTTGAAGAAAACAGAGCATAAATAGCATTCAGTTCACAACATCAGGCTTACTTATATGAAATTTATAACTGTTCTTATAACTGTGGTTATTGAAAGCTATGAAGAGAATGAATACTGAAATTAATTAACTATGCTTAGTGTAAAGTACACATATTTATTACCACAAACAAGAAGAACACTGAGTAAGCTTCAATGAAGTCTTCTCAAATTATGTAAGTGCACATGCATGTGTGAGAAGGAGAAAAGATATACTGATTTGGTTTAAAACAATGTTGATTTATTGGAATGGCATAATTTTTACAGTTTGATCCCAGAATTTATAATAAAACTTATCAGAAAAAGATATTGAAGACATTGGAATTGAAAGCCTGAATGAAAGATCCTTTTGTTGTTATATTTCATAAGGACTGCACTGTTTATATGACCTTTTCAGTTCTGGCATTACTAATATGGGATTAGTAATGTCTCAATCAACTCTATCTCACAAAGTTTCTGCCTTTATTATAAATTAACATATATGTAAGGCAAATGAAAAAGGTGAGAGACAGTCCCACAAATTTGAATTTGTGTCTGCCCACTATTGTATCTTCTTCAAATTTTAAGTAGTCTTTTTTTCTAAATGAGTTTCATAGCAGTTGTTCTGATATACTGATTTGTGCAAGATGTACCTCATGGCTCTGTGGCACTCTTCCTCACCAAAAATTTCTTTCCACACAGTGGGAGGAAAAAATTGTAGGAAACTGACACTACAGATAGCAAAAATGTGTCAGTAGAACAACAAATTTAGTTTGATTGGACTTCTCATGCATCTAATTTTGTTTCAAAATGGCTTGTATTATACCATGCAATATTCAATGTAGCTTGAAATTATGTCCTTACCACTGCATCTTAGGTGGATGATTTGCTAGCTGATGTTGCTTAGAGCTAGTGTCTGTGTTAGGTAATTTTTATTCCACACTTGTCTATCTGCAGATATTAATATTGCATGATTTATAATTTCACAGGGGATTTTTTGAGACAAGGAGTATTTTCTCCATAAGCCTTTAATTTTTCCTATGCATTAGAAAAAGATTGCACCTATAGGGATGTACATGCATGAATAGCTGATACAGTTGTACTTTGCTCTTTTCCTAAACTGGAGTACCTCATGCTTATCAGCGTACCAGTAAACACTAACGCATTTGCTGCTCTGAAACAAATGCATTATAAAATTGATGCTTTCTTTCTCTCTTTCACTCTTTCTATCTGTAATGTACATCTTTTCAACTTTACATGAGTTTACTGATATGGAGTTTTCAGCCCATTATAGTTCTCAGAGAGGTGCACAGTATTAAGAATTTTTGATGTAAAAATGACTTGATATTGTAAGCTCTTTTGAACTTGTTAGAATATATATAATGCCTGACCTGATAGAAGAGGTGGTAATTTACATTGCATGTTAAAAGTAATGTGTTTTTATTAACCTCTTACTTTGAAGTCCACTATGATATGTAATATATGGGATGCACGTTGTAGATACAAACTAGTAAGTGGCTAACCTGGAAGACTTCAGATGCTTTTAGGGAAGTAACAACCTTTAGGCTTGCTCTTAAAATTTCTCCATGTTGAGTGTTCAGTTAGTGTGCAAAACAGCTTCTGCTTTTACTTAAATTCCATTCTTATATTACTTAAATTACTTAAAATTAATGGTATCACTGGGATATAGGTGCCAATATAGCAGGGGAATTGGAACTAGATCAGATTTAAGATCTCTTCAAACCCAAACCTTTCTGTGATCCTATGATATGAGGAACTGGCTCAAGGTTTAAATTCTACAACATTCTTAAAGCAAGACTCAATCAAAATAGGGGCACATCAGCCACAACATGGGATTTCAAAGAGATTGCATAACCTGAGAACCAAAGTGGACTGCTTTTGTAGCCTTGTGGTTGGATGACTCACACCAGCATGGTGTTTTATAGATTTCCTGCAAAGACATGAGTTTTGTCAAACCATTAGAGGTCTCTCTATTAACAGTTTTTTAATCTTTAGGCTAAAAAGCCATTCCTTTTTGTCTCTATCTCCACATTTCCTTACCTTATTTTGTGTACTCTTTCTTCACTGAGGAAGAGTAAAAGCTGGAGGTTGCATCTTTCACACGATGACCTTGAGGCTAGGAAGCTCTCCTGGTAATAGATTATGTCAGTGCAAATAACTTCAGCACCTGAAACTCTGTAAATCAAGTTCTTTTATATAATTGGTTGTGATTCAAATTATAAAGCCATAAAGGAAGAGGAACACTCAGAGAGAAGCACAGACAGTGCTACACAATTAGGTGCTGAAAGCTGTGGTCAGTGCAAGGGACTGGTAGCAGAAGGAAATCCAGAATGAGCAATGAACCAGGTCTGGAACTGATTGACAAAATTCAGCCAGGAACAAACAGGGCCTGTGGGAAGACTGCAGACAGAGACTGCAGTGTAGGGCTGATGGGTGAACCTACCCACACTGTAGGGCTGAAGTCCATGCTGGAGACATCACAGAGACACAGCTGCAAACATTCTCCTAAAACACGACCACAGGAAGGTATTGGAATTACATGGGGTTCGTGGACCCATGTCAAAGCACTAGAGGAAGCAGCAAGGAGGCTGAGCAGGGTCACAAAACTCTATTAGTGCCAGCAATGCTCTCATAAATGCCAGTCAATCCCTTGTGTCTTACCACTTAAAACATTGAAAGATATGTAGAGGTATTGTCAATAATGGATTCCAGGCTTTACTCTTGAAGAGGTTGGAAGCAGATATTAGGGATGAAAGAGATTCAAGGCATGGCCTTCTGAAGATATTTCTTATCATCCAGTTCCAGGTGATTTCCCATTTGGCAAATGATTATTGCCTAATCACAGTACCAGTGTCACCCCAAATCTGGTATGAGAACGCTCACGTTTCACTTCAAGGAGCTTAACATTGAGGTCATTTATCAGATTGTGTAACAGGTGACTTTCTGAAGATCTACAGTTTAAGGAGGAAAGCATGAGTACTTTGAAGATACACACAAATTTTCACACTGCATCAAGAACAGAATAAAGGCAGTTAAGTACCTCTTTTTCAGTTAGCTTTCAGCAGAGAATATGACTTTTAAATTGGGGTGGCACATATCATTCTTTTGATTTGGTTTGACATTTTAACTTCCAATAAGTCATAATCTATATATTGAGCTCTTTTGCATTGAGGTACTTATCAGTTCATAGGGAATGTGGTACCTTGCAAAATTTAGAATTGTGACCATTGTCCTCCACAAACATTTATTCAGTTCTAAAATAACTGTAAAGAATTTTTCTAGTTTTTGATGGTAAAAAGGCAAAAAAAGTAAGACTAAGGTTTCCATTCGCTTAAACAAAACAGTGTCACTTTAATTGACTAAGTGTGAAATACTAGTGATAACAAATAACTTCTCACTTAATTCTCCATACTTTGCAATTATTCTGAATTGTAAATACTAGAACATTTTTGTAAAGTTAAACATATAAAACTTATTTTTAAAATGCATAACTAACATTTTAAATGCATTAACTTACAAGACTTAAGAAACTCTTTGAGCCAGAATTCAGATTTATCTTCTTTTTAATTAGTAAGCTCATCTGACTGCATATAGATTGTGGAAGAATTGAATCATGAGCTAAAATGATAGATCATAAAAAAGTTTTAATTGCTGCTGCCTCAAAATTAGAAATTTAGATTTTTTTTTTTTTCATTCTATACCAACAAAAAATTACTAAATACATATTGGATTTAGTTCGGTTTCATGCCTGTGCAGTCAAGAAAAGATGTCTGGCAAAGAGAAGGCTGTGGTCAGACAAAATTTCATAGTGTTATGTGAAAAAGGACAAAGTCTGCTTGGGATAAAAATACTATGAAGTTTTTGTAAATGTCAAATGCTCTTTGCAGTGTAATCTCTGTTTGCAATACTGCTTTGTCCCTTTTGCTCTCACTGCTCAGTAGACTTTTTCCTCTTTTCAATATGAACCCATTATGCGGTTGTCATTATTAATCTCGGTTATGAGCTACCTCTATAATTAGCCTTTTCTGTTTTAGCAGAATATTTTATATAGTCAAGAACTTTTTGAATATGAGTAAAGAGTCATTAATAACACCCCTTGAGATTTTTGCCTATAAAGGTAATTTTTAGTAATTTTTACTAACTTTCATTTTGTTTGCTCACATTATCTCACAGCATCTTTATGTATTAAGATATGGATGTTTAGAACAGGAGCAAATATCTCATGCTAAAAGTGATAAAATTACTGCAGTTATGCCATATATCAGTCAATACCAAAGGGCTATATCAACCTTATATAGAAATGAGGGAGATTCTTCCAAGATTTATATGAGACTGTATTATCTATCTCTAAACTTTTTCATCTCCTGTAGTGCCAAATCTATATACTAGATTTCATCTTGCTATATAATTTCCTGGAAAGTACCTTAAGCCTCTAAGCCTCTGTTCAATCATGACAGGGAGCTGAAATTGAGTACAATGACCTCTATTATTTTGATTGTTACTAAATGAAATGGAATTTAGCTTGCCTTGCTTTTGTTCCAAAGCAAAGGCTGTTTTTAGAAGGGTTTAGATCAAGCCATAATTCATTTTGAAATAAGAAGAAAAGAAAGTTCCACTGTATAGCAAACAATGAAAAAGAAGAATGGTAAATTATATAACCTTTTATTTTTTATTCTATTCATATGATCATTAACCAAAAAAGCACATTGTTCAAGGTCAGCAGCAAGCTAGGTTGAACCCCTAGACCTCAATATAATTCTATTTTAAAAGTAATGCAAATATTCAAAATTTCAATATACATTTGTAATTGAAAACAGAGAATAAATATATCTGAAGTTATATGTTCTGACATATGAGGCTTTCTGCCACAGAAGCCTTTTCTTCCATTCTTTCCTACAGTGTCAAAATTAGTTTAAAAGAAAGTTCATTCGATAGGGTTTGTTGGTGGTTTTTTTTGTTTGTTTGTTTGTTTCATTGTAGAAGCAATGTAGCTTTCTTCTTATGCAGTTTAACAATGTTATTGTAAAAAGTAAAATAACAAGAATGAGAACAAAGAAAATTATTAAGAAACCTTGATCTCATCCACAGGTGGTCTTGGAACTTATATAGGTAGTGGTTAGAGCTGGAAGCCTGGGCTTATATGTAAGAACACATAATCAGCAAAAAATATCTATATACAATTAAAAGTATTTATGGTAATTAGTAGGCAGGATAATCTAAACTACAGAAAACTGTACATTTAGAGTTTCATTACTCTAGTTTTACTTTAAGAATTGTAGTTTTCTTAAGCTATATAGTTTACTTGTTCTGTCAGAAACTAAGTAGTAGAGATGTAAAATGTCTTTTTTTAATCTATATTTTGGTGCCTCATGAAGGACATTTTTTGTCCTTTCTGTGTTTCTGGTTACATGAATTTTTGGTAAGTTCCCTTGATTTTAAAGGCATCCAGACTGAGCTTAATGAAAAAGAGGTAAAAAAAATTCCTTTCATTGTATTAAAAATCTGTATAGTCTAGTTTAAGTCAGCAAAGGGTGTTTCATATCAGACTACACAATAATTTCATCATTGAAGTACAATTCCCTATCAGTGACACTTTTAAAATTAATTTTTTAAAAATAAGAAACTAGTAGGTATTAAATGACTGAAATAAAAAGTTTTTGGTCTGGCAAATTTTCCTACTCCTTACCTGCACAACCAATTTTGACCTGTCCCTGAGGAAAATTATAAAAATAAACCCACATTGAAGAAAGAAAGGAGAAGGAAATAATTTCAATTGGCCATTTTAAAATTTGGCACCTGAAAATATTTTATTTCATACTTTTACGAGAGCTTTTGGCTTATTTATGAAGTCTTTGAATTATAAGTTTGGATTCATTTCACTACTCTGTATTTCCCTTTGCTACCTGTTTTCACTTACTCCTAGTACTGTGGGAGGAATATTAGCATTAAACTTTGACACTGTTAAAAGAAGTACTGAAAAGGACCYTCACAATATAAACCGGGTATATCCATTTGCTTTTGAAGGTGCTCCAAAGTTCTTCAAAACTAATGATATTTCTCATTTCCTATATTCCTAGATGAATTCTTTTCTAGGGTGGGGAGAGAAGTATTTGTAGAGTTATGGCCTAAACACTTGGGCTAACAGCAATTTTAGGAGAGCAGTCTATCACAGGCAAACTTCTTTTTAACCATGAATAATTCATAAGCATATTAATCTCAAGGTGTTTAAAAAGGCAATTGTCAAAAGCACTTATGTAATTTAGAAGCTCGAGTTTTAACCAGGAAAATATATTTTAGAAATCTAACTTTAGGATAGAATTCTTAATGTGTGATCTCATGCTCTACTCTGTCTCATTTTTTAAAAGAAGCAATAACTCCTGCTATTGTTAAAAATCTCGGTTCATAGGCTTCCTAAGTTTAAAACAATGGCAACTTCTTTTCCCTTCTTCTCTATAATGCTAGGGGACAGGCTAAAAATATACATCATATCAAAACTGAAATAATGCCAGTAGCCAATGCTGAAGATGGAGTAAGCATGGCTAAAGGAAGTTACTGGCATTGTGCCTCCATTGCATAGCCATGTTGTAATGAAGTTCTCCAGTCTACTAGAAGTATGATTATCAGTCTAGACAAGATAGACAAACTAAAGCCTGCTTAGTATGGACATTCAATTTCCCTTACACTTGAGACATTGTCAGGACAGCACACTCTCCGCTCATTTTAAAGAGTCGGATGAAAAATTGGAGTGGACAGGGCTGAATGTCTAAAATTGATTCAACAGTTTATAGAGAAAGATGTAAGGGTTCAGTTTACCAGGAAGAAATAATGGAGTGCTGTGTCATAGCTTGTAAGCAAACTTCTATGATAGAGAATACAGAGGACTTTCTGGTATCCTCATCATTAAAGAGACCACTGCTGCCTGTTTTCTCCACCTTTGTAGGCGCAAATATGTCCAAATTTCCTCGCCCCTAAGGTCCAGCCCTGGCTAGCTGTGGGCCTTGAGGGGAAATCTGGGTTAGGACCAAGATAAAAGACAAAAAAAAGGCACTCTTAATCCTCATGAGACACAGTTCCACAGTTTAATGCACAACCTGCACCATATAGCTCAGGAGGAGAAAGAGAGCAAGGACTTCCCCCCCATGCGGGGAGTTTTAAGCCCTAGGGAAGAGGGGGAGGGGGAGGGGAGGGGGTCTGTTGACCAATGGGGACTGACCCAGGGGGAGGGGAAATATAGGGGGTATCAGGTGAAGGGGATTCAAAGACCCATGGGGAGGTGCAAACAAAAAACCACCCAGTGCAATGTGACAAACCAAACTAACTACTTAGTGCAATACAACATAAATAGGGCTCTATGTCTTTTTAGAAGGACCAAGTGAACTGTACGGCTCTTTTGTCTACAGAGAGACAGACAGGTTGAAGTATCCTCTGTCAATAAACTTTATACACTATATACCTTATTTATCATTAACTTTATAAATTTAGTAAAATAAACCCCAATAATCAAACTGTTCAGTGCATATATGTAGTTTTATATAGGTGGGAAGGGGGTAAATGAAAGATCTAACAAAAATATGTGTGCTATAACACTAAAAAAATTAAGAGGACAAAAACAATTCTTAAGTCTAAATTAGATATTTTAAATTACAACACTTGCCTAGGGTTTGTGTGACAAGGTTTTTGTAGCAGGGGAAGCTACAGGGGTGGCATCTCTGAGAAGCTGCAGAACTTTCCTCTGTGACTATCAGAACCAAAACCAGCTGGCTTCAACTCAGACCTGCCACTGTTCAAGGCTGAATCCATCAGTGAGGGTGGTAGTACCTCTGGGAGAACAGATAACAAGAAGAAAAGTTGTGCAGGGCCAATTGCAGCAAGAGAGAGGAGTGAGAATATGTGACAGGAACAACTCTGCAGACACCAAGATCAGTGTGGAGGGAGGGTCAGGAGCTGCTCCAGGTGCTGGAGCAGAGAAACCCCTGCAGCCCTTGGTGCAGATCATGGTGAGGCAGCTGTGCCCCTGCAGCCCAAGGGAGCAGAGATCCACTGCAGCCCGTGGAAGGAGAGCAGAGCCCCTGCTGGAGCAGATGGATGTGCCCCAAGGAGGCTGTAACCCTGTAGGAAATCTATGATTTATTCTCTCCTTGAGAGAAAATTGTGATAGGTTGTTTCTTTATTCTTGTGTAGTTGCTAAATGGCTATGATAGATTAATTTTTATTAAAAACTGTTATGTAGTTGAGAGTTCAATGTCTGAAGTGTATTATTTATAAACAAATCACAAGAATTTGGTTTGAAGAAACTTTTAGGAGATAATTTTTCCACCTTCTGCTCAGAGGACAGCTACATGCAAGTTGTTCAGAATCTTGTGCAGTGAATTTCTGAAAATCTCTAAGAATAGTGCATCTCAAACTTCTCTGGTAACCCTTTCTCTGTCTTTGCATTCTTAAACAGTCCTTCCAAAGTACTATTTAAAGCTTCTAAACTCTATTTCAAATGAAGGTCTATCCACTTTTTAGGAGAATAGTTTTAATCACTTCTTTATTTGTTTCTGCCCTTTCTTAATGGGCAAAATTGTGGCATTTGTTTTCTAACTCATGTGGCAATATGGGTTAATATTGTTACTGTGCTTCCATGTTTTTTTCCTAACTGAATACCTCTGTAAAGTATCTATAATAAAGCACTTTCTTTCCTCACAAGGATGTTGTAAGGTTTGAGATAAAAATGTGCACAACTCAAAATCTTCACATAATAGGTCATGTGTAAGTGCAAAGCATTAATTATTATTATTTCTATCCCTCAGAGTATATTTAAAATACAAAAACCATCCACATGAAGATGTTTAGATTATTTTTTACCAACACTGGTTTTCTATTACTTTTACTCAGCAGTGTACTATGGCCCTCATGTACCTCACCTATATTTATTTAGTTTTCTAAAGTTCAAACCTCCTAAATCCATGGCTTATAATAAATTAGAAAAAATAAAAGGTAAAAATTCTGTAGGAAAATAATTTTTTTAGGCAGTAGGAGAGTTTCCATTCAATAAAAATTGAAAAAGAATTAAATATGCAGGGATTTATTCAGAGAAAAGGTCTATGAAAAAAATGTGTCTTTATTAATTTGATGTTTTGCTACCATAACAAAAGATCAATGCCAGGACACAGGTTGTAGCCCTGTAAATATGATTATTGTTCCCATCAGGGGGATGCAGTACAGGGGCTCAAGCTTGCCATGGCCTGAGCTGAATGTCTTTGATTTAACCCTAACCAGTGACTGCTGCCTCACCCAATCCATCTTCAGCTTTGAGGCTGTTGTATACACTATGGATAGACTTGTATCCACCCTGGGTGTGTCTAGATCCGTGTTAAAATAGACAGACTTCTTCCACAGAACTTGATTATATTTTATCAAGCTACATGTGTAGGACACATTTTTCAGTTCAAAGTGTTTAAAAGCTTCATTTTAACCAGAAAAAATGTTGTGGCCTATATACAGCACAATGATTTGAAATTGGAAATACATATTACTTGACTTAGAATACAATTTGAATGCATGAGGCCATATTTGAGAGCAGAGTCTTCTGGTATTTTTACAGAGGACTATGTAGGGCTGAAAGAGCCAAAAAAGTTTAATTCTGGTTAGTTTTGCTTTTTGGGAACAGTTCCTGGAACAAATTGCTCCAAAAAATTAAACCTGAGTCTTGATTGCAGAGACCCTGCTGGAGACAGCCAGGCAACAAACCAAGAACCTGCAGGTGCTGAATTCTAGACATCCTGTAAACCTCTTCTAGTTTCCCAAGGGCATGTCCTAGCCTCAGGAAGAACTGAAATGGGAACCTTGGCTGCCTCAGCTGACACTGAGAAAAAGATTTTAAGTAAAGAGAGTAAAATGAGATAGATGAGAATATGACTGCTACTATGAAGATTAGGACATTTAATAGATATTTTGGGTCTAGTGCCAGTGCTTCTCATTAAATGTTTATTAGGGGAAAAGAAAAGAACCGAAAAAGCATAACAATTAAAAATCCATATCAGTATAAACAATTAAGTTTATCAGGGTAACACTCAAAAGTGTGTTGATTTTGAAGGCTGCTAAAAGCTGTTATATCTGGCTTTTTAGTTTCTATTCTGCCAAAAGCTTTGTGCAATTTACTTCTGGAAGAAGACAGAAGGGATTCAGGAATACTCTGGAGGACAAGGAACTCAGAAAACAACAGCAGTTTCACATTAAAGTATTCAGAGTCAGAAGAGTCAGATGGTATCCTGATCCCAAGATATGCCATAGTCAGGGCAGCAGGAAAGGCATTTTTATTTACCTTGTTGAGACACAGCTTGTAGGACATCAATTATAAAAATGGGAACACTGGGGTTTAAATTATATTGGTTTGATTTGGGTTTTCTTTTTCCCTAAATTACTTTTTATCTTGTCTTTATCGCTTCTCCTCATTGGCTTTTTGTTKTTTGGTTGTGTTTTTTTTGTTTGTTTGGTTGGTTTTTTAATTAGTATAAAATTTTATTTTGAAAACAGTACTAAATGCTCTGCTACCTATTACTGAATGAATTAAGTACCTGGAATTAAATATAAGACCATTAAAAAAGAAACATTTTTCTGTCAAAATGTCCTTATTATTGTTACACATTGTGGCCATTAAGAACACTGCTCTTGTGTAGATTGCTTTTGCTGTCTCTCCAACCCTTGCCTCTCTAGCCCTTGTCAGACAATGTGTTAATTGTACTATATGACATACAAGGTGCTGTTGTCAAATGGGACAAAAGAATTGGTACTTAAAACAATTCCATCTTTTAAAAATATTTTTTATTCCATATAAGAAATGTGCTTATTATTAAGCTCCAGTATTTCTCTTCTGGGAAAGTTACAAAATATTTTTATATTCAATCCTACTCAATAGATTTAATATATGCAAACTAATTCTAACTGTTAAGAAATATATACCAGTGTGCAGCAATGCATAATATTTATGAGCAGATCTTGTAGATGACAGCACTATTCTTATGGGATTTATGTTCACTCTTCCTCTTTTTTTTCTTAGAGTTTTTTAAAGGGTTTTTTTTTTGCAATTAAACAGTGAAAAGTATTTCCAACATTTTCATTATCTTTCATATTGTCAAAGCAAAACAAGAGACATTTAGAAAATGAACCTTCTGAAGCAAAGAAAATTGCAGAATATTATACGGACCAAAAAGCAAATTACACAGTTTAAGCACTAGCACATTTGAAGACTCATTCACATGTTCACAGCATGAACAAGTCATGATAACGAAGGCAGTTAATGATCCTTCCTTTTTTCTCAGAATTTATAGCTTGAATACATTTTTAAAACAAACTTTTGAGCTGTTCTCCTGAACTGCCTGTCAACATTATAATTGCAATAAAAGAAACTCACCAGCCATTATCAAGTATATGTGTCACAAAAACAAATGTATTCTTACACATATTGTTGCATATATTTTGTACTAAAATGCTAAATTTCCAAACCCTTAAAGGTCTATTTTTGTCAAACTCTACAAAAGAATTTCTGCTTTCTCTCTATCTGGGTTTATTAAGTCTTTGTATACACAATAAACCCACAACCAAAACCAATAAAAACATGACACACCCCCCCGCCCAAAACCCCAAACAAAATAAACAAATAAACAAATAAACAAAACACCCCAAAACAAAACCCCCAAAACCCACAAAAAACCACAAAGGAAAATCCCCCCAAATGTAAAACAAACAACAAAACAAAAAATCAAGGCTCTCAACCTTGTCCTGTTTGTCCCTCCAAGTACTTCAGAACAGCCTGAATAATTTTGCATATTGCCACACAGCCCAGAATTATGCACTCCTTCAGTGAGATGCTGCCTTTATTTTTAGGTACAGGGATGACAGGGATGCATGAGCGTTTTACCAGTACTTTATGTAGCCAGCTGAGCCAGTCAAACTGGACTCTCATGATGAGAAATAAACATCACTCTCATGGATGAAGGTCTTTAATTTATACCTTGGTCCTACCTACAGCTAAACTAAAATCTGACAAATTAGCACTGTAAGGAATAAATGGATTTTGCATGAGGGGAGAGAGGATTGTCCTCTATCTTTGTCATATCCTAATCACATAGAAACTTAGGTGGGTTTTTCCTTTATTCCTGTGACCAAAAAAAAGTGTAAGTCAGCATGAGCAAATGGACTTCTTGGCTTTACACTTAATTCTTGTGTAGCTGGTTTTAGCTACCACTAACGTTTCCTGTTGTGTTTTTTTCATTCAGATTCAATGAATCTCAACTGAATTGACTTTGTAACTGCACCCCACAGGTAGACTAAGTGTTCTTAAGGCTATTAAAGTGCCTATTGCTCTGGAGCTTTCCTGAAGTGGATATAAAGTCCAAATAGCAGCTGGGAGACACACAGTGAAAGTTACTTTGAGAAAAAGAGATAGCTGCTGCTTGTTGAAATTTCTGGTCATATTTACAGTAGACTGTGAATGGTAGAGCCAAGAATATGTTTAAATTATTCATAGTCTCCAAGTAGCCTTTCTCTTATTCTCTTGGGTATATATTAGAAAAACATGTCTCAATCATAGGAGCCTCATCCTCTTTCTGCAGAGATGAAGCTCTGTTGAGATTATCTCTGAATTTTCTGGAGTGTTTGCAACTCTCTTGGCTTTCCCTATCTATCAAATTATCTACTCTAAGCTACTACAGAAGCAGATAATGAAAGGCATTTCAGTATAATGCATTGCACAGAAATATAGGACTAACTGTATCTGACCTGATAGGAATCAGAGGCAACTTCTATTTTGCCTGGAATTGCAGATGTAGTGGGCTAGATTCTGTTACTCTTGTACAAATATGACTATATTTTCAGAAGCACACCTTGAGTTTCATGTGACATTTGAAATATTTATTTTAGGTGTAATGGAGCTTATAAGACATGAGTAAAAAATGTAATCACTGTTTCTCTTTTTTTAATAACTTTTTTTAAAAAAAAGCTTGCAGGGCTACTTTGTGAATTCTTTTCCAAATTATGCATCTCACATGCTAATGCTTCAAATATTTCACTGGAGGAACAAACACTGATACCTTTCAAAGTAAAGCCATAGATTTGTAAAGGTAATATCTGATACTTACTTTTCTGCTACTGTCCTCTGATTCTGAAAAGTGTCTGTGATTAAACAATCTTTGGTAAACAAAGCTTCAGAATATGTATCTGTTTTTCTCTTATGAAGGAATGACTTTCACATTAATCTTAGGCAAAAAAATGAAACCTCATTAAAAGAAATCTGCCTTGAGTGATTTAGTATCATTGTGAGTTAAGTTCATATATATATATGTGCTGGTGCCATTGTACAAGAGAAAATAATTTGGTTTTGATTTTGGGTTTGGATTTTTTTGGGGCAGGAGGCATTTAAACGACTCTTCATGTCAGTGATACAATTTCTAAAATTTTCATATTGATTTAGAGTAATTTTTCTGCTTGCAATTCAATTCTTACTTTGCTGTAGTTTTAATGTTTGAAGATAATCTTACTAAATCAGATCTATGCTGCTTTTTATTCTGTGCTGTCTCTCTCAGAATAAACTTGGAGATAAATTCTGACTTAAAACAGATTCCAGTAAAGAAAATGTAACTAATAATCTGATCAAGGTACTATAATAAATTTCAAAGACTTAAACTGGGTTGTTTACATCTCAGTTGGCAAATGGTCAAGATGAGAGTTTATCTTATTTTTTAGAATCTTCATGTGAATTTCGAGGTGAAAAATACTGGAAACTGAGTCTTCTCCATGAAGTTTAATAAAGTATTAAAATGAATAGGCTAATTTCAAGGGAATTTTGCAGCATATGATGACAAGGAGTACTTCTCACTATGTGAGTGTTCAGAATAATGCATCTTGAAAGGTTAATTAATGGGTTTTTTTCAAAACTTTCACAGCAAACCCAAGAGTAATTGGTAAGATAAAAACATTTAACACAAAACCAGAGAGTTGTGATTATAAGGTAAGGATTAATTCTTATTTGTTAGATAGCTTATATATGGAACCATATCTAAGGAATGATGAACTTTTCTTTCAATTTAAGTTGAAGACATTGGAATTAGATACTGAAGTGCTCTCAACTTGTGAGCCTAATCACCACAAGCATTATCTAGAAATTATCTGGCAAAGATCTGTTTATGTATTCTGTTCTGGTTTGTAGAAGCCAAACATTTCATAGAAATATCTTTAATTCAACATTCTTCTGTCTAATTTTGAAATTCTCCAAGTTTTCTACTCGTTTGGAATAAAAATCTTTCAAAATCAAGCCAGTTGGCTTGAACTGACTTTGCAGGGGTTCCAGAAGCCCTAAAAATTATGCCAAAGTCAGAAAGCCCTGGATGACCATGGAAAATCCCAGCTCTCATCCCATCTCACTGATTATCCAGGTTTCTTTGACTTTGCAGTGGAGTGGAAAGTGACATCATCTAATGATTGTTACAGTCTGGAATGAAAATACCCATAAACTTCATTTGAGAACATTCATAGAACAGAAGTGTATATCATCTTCTCAGCATCATGAGTAGTTTCCCCAAAATATTATTTTTAAGGTTTTCTATTCTGTAGGTTCTAAAATTGGTTTATCTTCAAGGATCATTTATGATCAAGTGTGACCTAACTCATCAGCCGTCAACCTGCTCCCTGCCTAGGCCTTCTGTCCAACCCCACCAGATGTTGCCTGGAATTTGAGCTTCTTGTCCAGAGCAAAAAAGTTTTCCATAGGCAAATTGGTTTTTTTGTTTGTTTGGTTGGTTGGTTTTTTTGTTTTTTTGGGTTTTTTTTTTTGTTTGTGTGTTTGTGGTTTTTTTGTTTTTTGTTTTTTTTAATAGCAGAGAAATAGTATCTTAATAGGCCCTTAAACATGTTTTCTTCTGGCTAGAAGACTCAAGTGTATTTGGAAACCCACTGATTTAGATGTGAAGGAAAACAAATAAAAACGGACAGAGAAAAAGATGAAGGGTTTTTCTAAGTCACACAACAAGTCAGAAATAGCACCTGTACAGGAAATAGCCTTGCTCTGTGGCCCGTCCTAGACTCCTGTGACTGTGCTTTCTATAGTTCACCTTTCCATGTGAAACTCCAGATTTGTAGCTCAGAATTTGTCATTCTGAACTAGCAGTTGGAGGCAAAATTAGCTAATCTACAGATGTCAGGGAATGCACCAGAACATTGCATCCAACTTGGACTTTTCAGTGTTCCCTGATTTTCACAGCTAACCCTAACTTGACAAGCCTTGTGGCTGTAACTACTGAAGTTGACAGCTGACATTTGTTCTCAGCATGAATGAGAAACAGCCTTTTTCTTGTATATTGGCAAATTGTTCTTCTTGATCTTTTTTGTCCTCTTGCATGGCTCGTGCAAACTGAGATTACTCAGTACCCACGAGAAAAATCAAAATTAGTTAATACCTATTAAATTTAAAAAAACCAAACAAACCTTCAAACCTGCAACAGCAGTGATACTGTTAATGTTCTAGTTTAATGAGATAGATTAATTTTAAAGAAGAAAAGTATGTTATCTGCTAATGACGCTTGTATTTTATTTTATTTTTTTATTTTATTTTATTTTAATTTGTCAGATTATTTTATTGATATCTTTATAGCCAAGCATAAATAGTTCCACTATTTATGCTTGACTGTAATATTAACAAGTAACAAGGGTATTATGGTTTTTTTAAAGAACCCAGAATTTTCATTGTGGAAAAAGTTGTAAAAGTATCAATACCATTAAAATTTTTACAATTACTATAGGTGGTTATTTTCAATAAAGTTAGCATTAAATTACAATGTTAAGGAATACCCGTATTTTTATCCATTCTGATATCCTTTCTTGCTTTTTCTTTTATCTTCCTGTCTGATACAAAACTACTTCCCTATGGATGTTTTGGCCTATATTCTTTTCTCAGCTAGACTGAATAATTTCATTAATATCATTAGATTGTACATTGAAACTCAAAATTATTTTTGCATTAATTAATTAGTTTTAACTTAAATTTAAAACAAACTAGTGAATACTGAATTATAGCTCGTTCAAGGTCAAGTATCTACCAGTAAAAATATTTTTCAAATATGTAGATTTCTTTAGAGACATAAGTTATTGTCTTCAATCTGTACCAGTACAGTCTGGGTGAAAAATGGGTTGAGAACAGCCTTGCAGAGAAGGAACTGGGGCTAATTGTAGATAAATGAATGGGAATGTTGCAGAAAATTGCATCATGGAAAGATAACTGTATCCTTTTGGAAAGGGAACATTGGAACAGGTTGTCCAGAGAGCTGGTAGATGCCCCATCCCTGGAGGCCTTCAAGGTCAGTTTGGACAGAGCTCTGAGCAATCTGATGTAGTTGAAGGTGTCCTTGTTCATTGCGGAGAAGTTGGACTTTAAAGGTCCTTTCCAACTCCAACTCTTCGATGACACTATGATTCTGTGATCCTAGACTGCATAGTGAGAGTGGTCCCCAGGCCAAAGTAGGTGATTCTGTCACTCTGCTCTTGTGGGACCCCACCTGGAGTACTCTCCTGGAATATCATAGAATCAGCATCATAGAATAAGCCAGGCTGGAGGGGTCCCATAAGGACTACTCCGAGCTCTGGAGACCCCAGGACAAGACAGACATGGACCTGGTAAAACAGGCTGGGAGTTGGCCATGAGTATCATCGAGAGGCTGAAATACCTCTCCTTTGAAGACAGGCTGAGAAAGATAGGATTGTTGCGACTGGGGAAAAGAAGGCTCCAGGGAGACCTTACTGGGGCCTTCCAATACTTTAAAGAGGGTTTATAAAAAAGGTAGAGAGAGACTTTTGTCATTGGCTTGCAGCAATATGACGTGATAATTTTAAACTGAAAAGTGTCGGTTTAGATGAGATAAAAGGAAGAAATCTTTTATTACAAAGGTGGTGAGACACTAGTAAAGACTGCCCAGAGAAACTGAGGATGTCTCATGCCTGGAAGTGCTCAAGACCAGGTTGGATGGGGCTTTGAGCAACCCAGTCTTGTGAAAGATATCGCTGTTCACAGCAAAATGGTTGGACTAGATGATCTTTTAAGGTCTCTTCCAAGCCAATTTATTCTATGATTCTATGATACTAGCAGTACCTACAGAATGTGTTAATACTTTATTGTTATCAATTATTAGATTTTTTCCTTCCATTTGACCTTTCTTTTTGGTTTTCTTCCGATTACAATTCAATTTTTAATGTTTAGAGTTTAAACACAAATTTTCTACTGCCTGTACTAAACATATTTTATCTTTGGTAAAATCTCTTCACTGTGTGAATACAGTCCCTGTAAAACTATGTAAAATAATTCAGGACATCATACACACTATGCAGAAGTAGAAATGACTGTACAAGCTTTTAAGTAATAGATAATCAAGTTCACTTTGTGCTGAATAACATTTTGAATGCAGAAACCTTGCCAAGGGGCATTCAAGCTTTGTTAGAGGAAAAAGCAAGATTGTTCATAATAGTAATTGCTATATATCCTGGTTTCTGTGGCAGCAAACAAGATTGCAAGAATCTGAATTCAGGACAAAGAGGTGAAAAATAGAGATTAACCCTTATTGAAATGAAAAAAACTGATGAAGACAAATTTAAATGTTTCTAAAGAGTATTTATGCAAATAAGGTATCTGCAAAAATAGCAGAATATGGAGGAAGGTAACTCTATTTTTCTTTTCAAGTTAAATTATCACAGGCATGGGAGCAGAATGAAGCCCCCATAATCCAAGTGGAAACAGTCAATGACCTGCTACACCACTTAAAAACACAAAATTCCATGGGTCCAGATTTCTTCCATCCAAGGGTACTGATAGAGCTGCTGGGAGAGCTCACCAAGCCACTTTCAATCATTTACTAGCAGTCCTGGCTAAGCAGGAAGATCCCAGGTGACTGGAGATGGGAAAATGTGAGGCCAATCTACAAGAATGACCAGAAGGAGGACCCAGGGAACTACAGGCCTGTCAGCCTGACCTTAGTGCTGGGGAAGGTTACTATTGAGTCTCTCAATACCTCTGAGGGTATCCAGCACCTCACAGAACATAGCTTAAATCAATAGTAAGATAACACAGTCGAGTATGTCTTGAAAAAGCAAAGAAGTTTTAATAAAGGAAGAAAATAATACAAAAAACAAAGAACAAAGCCAATCACAGTATAGGGACAAGTCCTAAACATTTGCTAAAGCACCTCAAGAATGAACTGAGAAGCCTTGTGCTCTCCCTTAAGTACTGGATTATTTACATGAGTTTTTTTACAAACATCCTGATCGAAAATAACTACTTTTTTGAGGGTCTGTCAGTTTTTTTGTCTCGTCACTGAGCCAATTACTGTCAGGAGAGCAAAGAAACTTCTAGTGATCTTTCTTTAAAAGGTTTTGGGGTGAATCTGAAACCCTTCGCTATATGGAGACACCTGCTTGGATGTGGGGTGCATTCCTACAGGTTATGAAGCAGATTGTCTTGAGTGACATCAAATAATTTGTGTAGGGGATCAGTCTTGGATAGATTGTATATTAGGAGAAATTTCTTAACTGAAAGGATGGTCAAGCATGGAGACAGGCTGTCAAGGGAAGTGGTAGAATAACCGCCTATGGAAATGCTCAAGAAATGTATAGATGTGGGTACTTAGTGGTGAAGATGGCAGTGTCAGGTTAACGGTTGGGCTCAACCTTTGAGGTCTTTTCCAACCTTAACAATTCCAGGATTTTATAGGCAGATTATCAATCTTAAAATTTGGTATCTTCACTTTAGATGATCTTTACAGTTGTAAAACAAATATTATTCTCCTTTCAAAAACATT
>QVAJ01000468.1:0-22581 GCA_003546035.1 Mixornis gularis | reverse complement strand
AAAACCAAAAAAAAACCAACACCAAAACAAGAAGAAAAGAAGAAGAAGAAAAAGAAAACAAATGTTACAGGAATAGTCAAAGACATGTCCAGAGCAACTCAAAATGTTAACTTTAGTTTCAAGCAGGAGTCTGGAAGTTGTGCACAAAACCACTTACATGAGAGCTATTTAAATGAGAATAAGCTCATCCAGAACAGATGATAAGCATAAGTCAAGTGGGAGTAATGATCCAAGAGATTTGTTTCTGTCAAATGTTCCTGATGTTCTATTTTATTCTAATTCTGTGAGAAGGTGGTGAAGAAGAAATGTTATACAGAGTTTTATGCCAAAAAATAGCATCAAAATATCTATTTCGGCTTTCCAATTAAAAGCTCTCATCTTCCTCCAACCTCTTTATATTAATCAGTAAGATTTAACATCACAGTCCTCTGGTACAGTTTTAGGAGACTGTTTTTAAAGAGGAAATTTATAAATAAAACAGTCTTAAGCTCCTGCAATGATGTAAAAATGTTAAAAGGAATATAGTGATTTGGTGTCATTAAAAAAAAAAGCTAATGTAAAAGACAGTTGACAAATTTTGACATCCCTGGCAGTGTAGAATAGAGGAAAATTTCTTCTAAAATACAAATCCAATGATCAACCTCACCACTAGTATGTATACAGAATTTTCTTGGTGGATACAGCAACAGAGGATTCTGGTGCTCCCTGTTTCATATTCTGTCTACCCTATACTGTATCCAGTTTCAGTTAGTCTAAAGTTCTGTTCATGTTTTGATCATAGCTGAGGAACAGGAGAGTATGAACAACCTTTGGAGGTCATCAGGAAATTAGTGGATTTGGCTGGATGGATATTTCAATGCCACCTTTCTTCCCTCCAGCTTGCAGAGCAATCTGTATCAGATGGGATGGCCAGCACCTCTTCTCAAAACAAAGTTTATAGAAAACAGAACTATCACAGCAGCTCACCTGTCTCACTAAGCAAACACTTAAACATTTCAGTACAGTAGCAACAGAGCAGTCAGATAATAAGATTCTCCTGAAAACAAGAATGATGCAATGTTGGATGAGCTTGGTAAAGAGTTTCACTGTTAAAATACCACTTGGATTGTTACATGGAGTTGAGATTATGTGGCAGGAAGTTTTAGCCTTAGTTCTGTTGCCACACCTCCCTGAAGGCCTGCATCACTCACATCCCAGCAAAAAAGCAGACTCTATTATTTCAAGACAGTGTCTGCTATTTCTTACTTGTACAACAAACACACAGGAAGGACTCAGACAACACCTTTTGTGATTCTTAGGGCATCCTCTGCAGCGTCAGGATGGAACTGGTGACTCTCATGGGTTCCTTCCAACACAGCCTATTTTGTGATTCTATAATTCTATGCCTATTCAAGGCTTTCCCTCAAACTAAAATTTTGAGAATACAAAGAAAAATTGATGCTAGTCAGTCATTTAAATGACTTATTTTGTGTCAATTATTCCTTTATTCTTTCTATAATTTCCTCACCCAGTTTATATTTAACCTGTATCTGACTAAAGAATACCTAATTTATTGGAATGAGTGAAAGTAAGTACCCAAAGAACAAAATGGTGAGAAGGATCTCAAACAGTCTTTAACCAAGTCTGAGATCTTATACATTAAGAATAATGTCTTTCAGTGATCATTTATGTAGAAACATGATCTATAAATAGCTCTTGTTGGTACTCTGGATTGCATGGTTTCAATGAGTTTGGCATGGCAAATCTCTAGCAACCTGGACAGTAGGTTTATCTGCTTTAAAATTTTAAAAATATTATGAAGTGGATTTCTATTGTAAATCTATGTAATGTAACCAAGGATGACTTAACATTGCCTTGAACACAGTACCCACAGATTTACAGAAAATTCACTAAACTTATGGAGTGATGGACTGCACATATTTTCTCTCTCTCAAAAATAATGTAACTTCATTGAAATATTTCTATAAATGGGATTTTTCTATCAGAATATGCTTCAAGAGAAGATTGATTCACAAATAGTGTCATCAYCAGAACAATTTTCACCAACTTGGTGAAAATTTTAGTACTTTTTTCTTAATATATTTTAACATGTAAGAATTGTGCCCCTATAAAAAAAAAAGTCCTGAGGTTCATCTTAGCCCTTGCTCCTGATTATGTTCAATCTCCCCCTGCTTTGAAGCATTCAACCAAAACAACCAGATGTTGGCTTCAAGGCACCAGCTGTTCTCCCTTGGGTTTGTATTCGAGATTCCTGGCATTCACTGTGTCCAATAGTGTTGTGGGTCCCTTTGTGATGACATGGAAGGCATTCTGCTCAGCTCTGTAGACAATATTATTTTGTGCAGTTCTGATGCATGAGCAACTCCTGTGAAAAAGAGTTTAACTTCRAAATTATAGAAATGTGCTCTATTAGTTTCATAGTAAACAGAATTCAGTTTACAAGTCAGGTAAAAATGAAAATTCAGACTTAATTGAATAAATATTCATAAGAGATTTGACATGTCTCCTACTGTATTTGATGGTTATCATGCTTTTTAGATTTCCTTACTTCTTTATGATAATAATTTGGGCAAAGTCAAACAAAATGTTTGGGCAAAGTCAAACAATCCATATTACTTTTCTTTATATATTTCAATTCCACAACTGTTATGGTCTGACATTATTGGTGTCCAGCCCAAACCTCCCTTCTTCCTCCCATACTTCCACCAAAGATTCTCTACAATCTTCAGTGCCTATGAAGAGTCTTGTGTGACTGATTTGAAACTTTTCAGCATTTTCTTGGTATCATTCTCCCCAATGCAAAGCCTTGCCCATTATACCAATAATCCCTAAAAAAAACCCATCTTCCATATCTATGAGGAAGGATCCTTGCTGCCTCAATCAGTATTGCATTAAGGTGGTCGAGAGTCTGCCCATCATATTGCCTTTGTGCAAGCTTTACCTCACTCTGTTCAGTTCACCTTCTGGTATGAAGGAGGCAGGGGAGAAAGTTCAAATACCCCTGTTTAATCAGCCCTGTTTAATCTCTCTCACACAGAGATGGTCTCAGCCCAAGCCATCAGTTTTGGTGTGGTCTGACACCAATGCTAGAATGGAGCTGAGTAAAACGAAAGAGTTGAGAGAAGGGCTGCATTTTTGCATAGTTCCTCATTTTTCCTTTTTTTTTTTTTTCCTGTATTGCAGCAAAACAAAAGGAAGGGCAAGGAATATAAAGGTCTTGTCTTTTCTTCTCCCACTTTAACAGGTGTTGGTGACAATGCACTATGTTTTCTATTAGCTCTTTGTTATGATCAATACGGTAGAACTGACTTCTACCTTATGCATATTTTCTTTATGTAGCAACAAACAGATCTGGACAATCTGCAGAGACATAACCTGCAAAGGGTGAGACTCACATTTCTCATTCAGAATTTTAGGTTGACATTAGTGAATACCAGATAATTCATCCCAGCATAAGTGAGCACAAACATATTTTTTCAGCTCATCATATTTGAAGCCATCTCTTCCAGTTAAATGCCGACACGTTAATGGTCATTGTAGCTCATCTAGATGTGTTTGTGTAGGGAAAGTGTATCCAACAGGAGCACAGACACGTTCCCATCCTGAGACCTAGGCACAAATTTATGCCAGCAGGGCAGGGATAAAGGGTCACCATACCATTCTAAATTGCCTAGCATGACTAATAAATTTAACTTGCATAGTTTGTAATTTTTCAAATTAATTTATGCCACAGCAAATACTTGTCATAATTTTGACAAAGGTGCAATTATCTTGCTTCTTGATAGTAGCAGATTAGTTCCTGTTTACACCATGATGACCTTTGACAGCCCTTTGCCCCAGAAAAACCCTTCAAATTTAGTGATGCTTCACACACATGCTCTTGGGATTTATTAATGGCTGATCTCTGTTGTTGAATTCTGTTCTGCAGCAGAGCCTACCCAGATGTACAAAGACATTTCACATACAAAAGCCCCCAGTCAACTTTAAACTCAGATCAGGTGTGTTACTCAAATGCAGATTTTTCTCATTCCCATTGGTGAAAGACCCATACACCTATTTTTATAGCTTCTAGTTATAATAACAGCATCAAGATAAAATACATTTTGATAATGCTAAGAATTTGGTTAATATGAAGTAAAAATGTAAAAGCAACTAGAGTTAAAAACAAATCAAAATACATCTGTTGGAAATAGGCAGAACAATTATCAAAAAAGGAGATCCATTGACTTTCAGCAGTGAAGGGTTTTCTAGAATACTTATTTTTTATTAGTTGATAATAATGTTTGGTTCTATTCCCCAATAAATAAATATTACCAGTTCTAAACATTAAAAGTTTGAAAACCTTGTATCTTGTGTGCTACATAATTACAGTAGAGAAGTCATTAGTCATATGGTTTACAGAATTAGTCACACAAATTTTAAAATGCAGCATACTAGAAACATTTAGTGCATTATAACACCTGATTTACTGTCAGATCAACAAAATTAATAAATCAAGTTTCAGTGCATTTATTATATGTATTTAGCTTGAAGCATATCTGACAGCCTGCATATCCATACCACAATCATCTATTATCTTTCCTCATACAAACAATTATATAAAGACACATCTTCCTAGTACCCATTGAAGGTAAATGGTCATAGATTTTTCTTTTCTTTGTTTTCTTTCCTTTTTATCTTTGAATGCACATACTTTAACTTTATACTGTCACTTGCCACTGGCACAGCCAACTTTGCAGTTAATTTGCTGGATATTTTTGATTTTCTAATATAAAACTCTTCACAAAATGCTTTTCACCCTTGATTAATCACATTCAGTAAAGAAATAAAATTAAATGAGGAAAAAAGAATTCCTGGCAAAGTATTCAATTAACTGTTTTTACTGTCATCACACAATGGTACCTAAATAGACTGGAATGTGAACAGGGAATCCAGAACAATGCCTTAAAACACAAAAGCTCTGATTATTCTAGATACTTATCTGCTACTGAGCTGTCAGGAGGAATTAAGATGAATTTCTGCTGATACCCATAGAGAAGAGACTAAAATACTCAAACTACTTAAACTGAAAAAAATATTGGCTTAAAACTTAGCTATTTTGATTATAATGTTGAGAAATTTAAGTTGAAAAGTCCTTATGATACAAAGTTTAATAAATACCTCCCAGTGAAGTACTGTGTTACCTTGCTGAGCTTTGGCTGTTAGACTAGAGATGAAATCTTCACTATGGAGACCCTGGCTTGGAGAAGTCAAGATGTGAGCCAAAGCCAATTTAAAACAAAAGAGAAATTGCTGTTGACTTCAGTRTGATCAAGTCCTTGGAGAGGCACCTAAAGGACCCCAATGCCAGCCAGCTTACCCACAGCATCCACTTCTACTCAGGCTGGAGCTGTTGTTTTCCTGGAGAGCCATCTAGCTGGCACTCACAAGCTAGTTGGCACTGGAATTGTCAGACAGGGTAACTTTGTCAGTTTTCTTTCATAGACAAAAAATAAATATGTAAAAAATCTGCTGGATTGCTTTCTAGTTTTATATGCTTCAGGTTAGAAACTTTTTTCAGTTAGCTAAGATCTTCAGATGGTTGGACCTTACTGCTTTTTGTCTTTGTTTAGATTTGTTCTGGTCATCTCAAACTGCTTATCACTTAGACATAATAATAAATTAAAATTACTTATCAGCATAACTGGAAAGATGTATGCTAGTCACAGTAAAATATGTGGTAACACAAACTGTTTATTTGTGAATATTAATGAAATCAGACCAAGATTAATATATGTCTTTATAAGACATGTTACCAAATAGCAACAGTCCTAATTTTATAGCTGTTCTGATACAGCTGAGGACTCTGTTCCCAAAATCCAACATTACATTTCATCACATTGGTGTGTGACTGGAACAAAGTACAGAGGGTGAGTTGCTCTGTAGATATAATTACCTACAAATCTATCTATAATTACTCATCTATAATTATCTCAAACTGTACAGTATCATACCAAGAAAATTATAAATCTTCTTTCTATGAAGACTTTAGGATCTTTAAGCATTTAAAACTTAAAGTTATACGTTGCTATGGCTTGCATCTCCTTCTGTCTCTACTCTGATTTTTACCATAATAAAATAGAGTAAAAGGAACACTAAAAGCTAACTTACAAATGTAAAGTGAATAAACATGTGGCAGATCTGACAGGTGAAATTGCTATACACAGAATTGGTATTTTAAAATACGTTGAATGTAAATATTTTAGTAGAAGCAGTAAGGGTCCATTATAAAGTAATGTACAAAAATATATGCCACTGAAGTCCTTAAAACCCATATATGTTAATCATTTGCAAAATAAAAAGTAAAAATGAAGAAAGATAGTGTACTGTAGTTAGCCAGCATTGAGCAAGTATGTAGATAGACATGGGCAGAAGAGAAAGCACTGTAAAATAAAGCTGTGAAAATCCTGTAATTAAGAAAATTACACACAGGTCAATGAACTAAATAAAGTTGTCTTTAGTCTTTACTTCCACAATATCTACATTTTTAGGCTTTTTTCTGGCCATGCAATGGCTTTATACATCTGGTTCAGCTATGCTACAGACTCTCTAATGCTTACATGCTCTAAAATCTTTAAAACTTCTGGCCCTGTACAGAATACATCCCTTGTTTAATAGCATATAGCCAGAGCAACATTACATATGTCCTATCTTTCTTCTTTTCTTTAAATAAAAAAAGTTGTTGCACGTTATATACCTAGGTGTTTTATCTATTGATAAATACTGGGTTTTGCTGGTCACTGTTTATATTGGCATTCGCAGAAAGCTGTGAGCCACCTCTAGTCCAGAGTCTGCAAATGGCTGCAATTGGCTAGGTATTAAATAATGCCTTTCTGAAATCTCTGATATGAAGAACAATATTTGAATTATTTCTCATTCATCTTGGGGTTACAGAAATTGCAAACTGTTTTTGCTTCCTCTCTGATGTTTATGCACCTTGCAGAGATACTCAGCTGCAACATTTTCATCAGTGGTTAATGAGCTGCAGTGCAACCCACTGGCTTTCAGATTCCTCTATTCTCTCTGAAGCCATTGTACTGCATTTCTCATTTCATTTCTCATTTGTAAAAACAAAAACTAACACAGTCAAAGCTATGAATAATGTAGGTGAAGCTTGGATTGACTTTTCAAATCTTCTCAAGATATGAGAAATTAGGTTTGGTTTTTTGTGTGCCTGTTTTCATTTCCCTCCTTTATCTGTGTGGTGGGTCTTACATTGTCTAAACAACAATTTACTCACAAGAATTATTTACTACTTTTCTGCTGTGAGATAGGATTAGGAGAAGAGCAAAGTAGGCTTGAATTTTAGAGGTATAAACAAAACTTTATTGACAAAACAAGAAAAAGAAAAAAATTAGTAATCAGAGTCAGAATAAAACTTCCAAAATACTTCTCTTCCTCTCACAACTTGCTTTTCTTTCCCACTGACAACATACAGAGACAAAACTTTAGGACTTAGGTCAGTTCACTACCTCTAAAATAGTCTTTCATCAGTTCTCTTAGGGAGAGGAGTCTCTTTTTCTATGACATGGAGACTTCTCCACAAGAAAAGAGTTCTCTCATGGCTTCAATTCTCACAAATAGCAGCCACCCAGAAATCTGCATTTGTATAGTCCCTCCCATCTCATGCAGCCTTTCCACAGCTGCGTTCATGGGCCATGTCAAACTCCTGGGCTCAAACTCATTAAGGATGAGGTATTCAAAAGCAAAGGGTCTCTTCATCTATCTCTGAGGTCATCTTCATGACTAGGAACAAAGGTGYTCTTCTTCTCTGGGGTCAGAGGGTTTTTATCACTCTCATCTTCCTGTCTCTGCTCAAGCTTCTCATGAGATTGCAGTTACTTCAACATTTAGTTGCTTCAGCACAAATGCCTTTTCTCATATCTGCCATTTGAACACTCCATCTCCCCATATTGTTTCCATGAATTAAAAGGATATTCTAATGTATCACAGTCCATCACCATGGCCTTGCAAAAGAATTTCAGCCCAAAACTAAGGCATCTTCTCATGCCCCCATCATCTGGGACTTACTCCTTCTTTACTGACCTTGGTGTCTTGTTGTCACTATGTCCTTTTCTCTCACTTGAGAGAAGATCAGTGTCCTGAAAGTTTTATCTGTGCAATAAAGAAGCAAATATCTTGCCTGGGACCTACAGTAGTCATAATGATTTCTGCTGGGAGGCGGCCGAAGCAGTCACAGTGGTAGATTCAGGCCGTGCTGGGGCTGTGCCAGGATCTCGGGTCCCAACCCGGCCGGGATGGGGCCCAACAGACTCCCTGGGAAGGGGCCCAGCCCCTCAGCAGGGCCTGCCTGGCCTGGCCTGGCCACACGGAGGGGACTGGGCCAGCCTGTTTCCTGTTCCCAAGCTGGAAGAAAAGAGAGCTTTCCTGGAGTGTGTTCACAGAGGCAYGTACAGCTTCCTAGGAGTTTAACAAGATGTCAGTATTTAAAACTAGCCACTGATTGGTTTTGTCGGGCATGGAGGAAACTGTCACCAGCTTCTCTTAGAAAAATGACTTCCGTGGGTGGCCTCTTCCTGCTCACTAAATGTCAATCAATGCAAAACCAGCACAGTCTGTCTTGTCTGTGTGGGTTCTAAGCTACAAGAACTGCCATATTTGTGTGGGCCATTTGTACATACAGATCCATAGAATCATAGAATGGCTTGGGTTAAAAGGAATCTTAAAGATCATTTAGTTCCATTCCTCTGCCATGGGCAGGAACACCTTCCACTAGACCAGGTTGCTCAATGTCCCATCCAACCTGGTCTTGAACACTTCCAGGGATGGGGCATCCACAGTTTCTCTGAGCAACCTTTTCCAGTGCCCCACCACCCTCACAGTAAAGAATTTCTTCTTAATATATCACTTTCATTTAGGGAAATTAATTTAGACGTCTGAACAAACTGGAACTGGCATCACAATTAACTAATAATGTAAAAAACAATATTGTAAGAGAGAGAAAGGTTAAATATGCACAAAACCTAAAAATCTCTCATCAACAGGATTGTTTCTTTGGATGTGAAAACTGCCTGGAAGAATTTTCACAATACTTCCTCAGTTTTGGCAGTTATTAAGATAACAACAGAAATATGAGTCACGGTGCAAAACTGAAAAAAAAAAAAAGAAGAAAAAAGAAAGAGTGAATGGACTGTAGTCAATCGTTGAGTCATAATTTATTTTGAATAGAACTTCATGAAAAGTATTTCAAATAATTATTCTAACACCAAAATATTAAATAAAAAGATCCAAGAATTAAGGCATGAAATGACTAAACTCCAAAAGTAAGTATAGATTAGTTCAGTTCTAGACCAGTTGTAGACTCACAAGGAAAAATTATATACCTTATAATGCCAGTGTAGTTATCTCTGCAATCCAGATGTGTTAAATAGCACTTTAAGGAGGTAGTGCTGATCAATTTTTTCATGTAATGAATTATGTAATTATGTAAATTAGTTATAGTGACAAGAATCAAAAATATCAGAACGATTTAATTACTGAATTGTAAAGCATGTTTTAACTTTAAATGAGTCTGCCATAGCAAACTACTTCAGCAATTAAACTTCATAAAGCATTCAGCAAGTGTTTCTATAAACAGAAAAATAAAAAAGGTTGAGGCATTTGAGGTTGAATCAGATTGGATAAAAATCCAAAAATCTAGATTTTCCCATAATCTCAGAGAGAAGCTTGTTGGGTAAATTCTACTGATGTATACTGAAGTAATGCACTTGTAAGTGCTATGAGCAGGCATGTACTAAAATGCTATAGCATTCTAAATTAATGCCACTAATAATATTTATATAAATCTTTTGATCTGTTTTTAGCACACATTTTTAATACAGAGCTGTAGAGACTTAGGACGCAGACATCTCCCACCTCTTTTCAGTAGTGTCAAATAACAGAAAATTTCTATAATGCCTATGATGTAGCTTTATACCCCATTTTGAACCAGAATGAATATTACATTAGGAGAAATGATGAACTGATTATGCTGTCCATCATGAGGATGGAGCAAATGCCACACAGAGTAAGTTCGAACAACAAGCTCCTGCCCCAGACCACTCTGCTGCTAATCCTTTGTTTTGCTCTTCTGTACAGTCTTATAGGACATCCTTCCTTCAGGGTATATAGGGATTTCTAGCCCCATTTCTGAGTGACATGCTGTGTCTCTTTAGCAGAAGTCTGAGGCACTGTGCTGCTGCCTTGCTGAATCTGAGAAGCCCCATAAGCACCCTCCTGAGGGCACCAATATCTGTATTTCTAGTGTGCAACCTACCCACTCACCCACAGCCCCTTCCCAGAACACAACATACAAAATCTCCCACTTTCAAATGTAATAACTCAATTTCCTGTGCTCTTCAGTGTCTTCTGGAAGTTCAGTGGTGGAGACTGTTCTTTGGTTTACCCTGGGAGTGGCCTGCTTGGAAGAGCACTGTGATGGAAATCATTTGGGTTTTTTTTAAAAAAGAGATATTACTCAGCCAAATCCCTCTTTGGCCATGTGATTTATTTTACAGCTGGGTTGGTGTTCTCTTTCCAGAAATGAAAAGTTTGAGTTTAAGATCACAATAGAGTCCTTATTTTGAAAGATTTATGAGATTTTTTCATTCTGTTGACTGTGAATTTCTGCATAAAGGTGAATTTTATGCCATGCTCCATTGTTCCAAATCCTGTAGAATTTTTAATCACCCAAGTAACTCTAATGATATAAGTGCCTCCTCTAAAATCAATACCATTCCTCGCACACCTAAATTGTGCCCCTACTTAAGTGCTTTCTTGGATTCAGGCCCAAAATACTGTCCTTAGAAAACGTGTCTCTGTATTTCAGAGAAATGTAACAATAAAGGTATATTTCTGTAGAACATTCACATCTCAGATATATGCTCACTTTATAAGGTCAGGTTGAGTCAATGAAACACATTAATAAAAATTATAAACAAACAAAGTATAATTTAATATGTCTATCGATTCCCTTTAAATAATTTGAGAAACCTCTTTTCATTACAAATGTGGACATATTTAATTTTTTTTCTACATAGTCCTGTATGAATTAAGATTAATTATAATGGAATTTTATGCAGATTTCATTTAAACCTGAAGAAAATTATACAGCTTACTGTCAGTGCCACTTTTGTGAGTCCTAGCAAGAACTGCTGCTTGGCTGGAAGGCAGAACTACAAATTTACATCTTAGAAATAAACAGCTAAAAGTAAACAGAATCAATAATAATCAAAAGCTATTCTGACTACTGGAGTGGGCAAAAAGTACATATGATAAGAAGTTTGCTGCTAGAGGCTGTCTTTTTCATCTTTGATTTGAATGCAATATTTTAAATTGTTCAAATTAGACTGACTGAGGATCGTAAGATTGTCTTTGCAGGAAAACATTCTGAAGACTTGAAGCCTTCCCAAATAATCTTAAAAATACCAACTGGAGCACTCGGTTAAAGGATTGCTATAATTGTCTCACTAGTACCTTCCTTTTCACATTTAACCTCTTTTCATACATTGAGATCCTACAAAAAACATGACATATTTTTATACATAAGTTCTTTGTAGGTATCTCTGAGCTGTGTTTTAAACCTTACCTGCAAGTGTAGCCACCTTTCTTAGTTTGAGCATTTGATTTTTGAACTCTTTGTTCTGACACTCATTTTACAAATCCATGGAATTTTATGACCTGTGCGTCTACAACAATATTTATTACTCTTCCAGCCTACTTCCAGGTGCAAATTTTGCTAATAACTATGTACTTTTTTATTATTAAAACACATAGTGTCTTCAGACTAAGAAAAAGCTTCTATACCTGACTAAAAAAATTCTGATGTGCAGAGGTTCTGTAGTAAAAATTACTTGTGTCTCAGTAAGCTAATTTTAATTTCAGTAAATCTTTGGACCTCTTACTCTGGATGGCATTGAAGTGTTTTTAGAATATTTTATGATCTCAAGATTAAAAAAAACCCAACAAACATATTTTTGCTGAAAAACTCTGTGTCCATTACAGGGGAATTGGAACCAAGGTCCCTTGCAACACTCACCATTTATGATTCTATGATGGTTTTGTGTCACCATGCTTTCTCTTAATTTGTGTACTTGTGATGATGCCATAAATGTCAATTTTATTTGATATTGCTTATTTTCCTAAAATTATTATAATTTCTTTCAATTATATTATTGCCTTTCAATGTGTCTCTAAATGTGTCTCTCCAAACCTTGCTCTAATTGTTTTCTGGAAATACTGTCAAGGTAATAAACATTAGTTTCTAAGAGCCCTCTTATTAGACTTCTAATGTAGCAGTAAAATGTATATTTCTTCCCTTCAAACTTCTAAAGATTTTGTGTTATTCTAAGTTTTATTATAATCAGTATTAATTATCAGGGATGACTCAGGTAATTTTTTTCATAACCTTGAATGAGGATTCCATATCTTCCTGGACTATAAGAGGTAGTAAACTGAATACTTGTCATTCAATGCTATCTGTAACACTAAGGAAATAATCAATATTTCATGATTATTGTATAAATAAGAGTAATTCCTAAGCTAAAAGTAAAAATTGGTCTTGCCTCTTGAGTTTAAAATTATTTTTAACAAATGCTGTAAAATTATAGGGAAAAATAAGTTTGTGTGAATTTAAGATCATTTTGTAGCATGTCCATAACTAAAACATTTTCCTTTTCATATTTTATTGTTTTCACTAATTTATTATCTTATTACTAACTCAATATTAATCCTAGTTGTAGGTCTTTGTAATTTAACTTAGATGAATTGAAAGTGATCTATTGGCCAATTCAATTGGATTTTTAACTTTATTCCTTGTATTTGTAGTGTCACAAGTAGTACAATATTTTGCTTATGCTCTCAGGACGTGACACTATATGGAAGAATGACCTTCGGTACTTCTAGTAAGCTGAGGCATGCTCTGCTATAAACATGAGGAAAGATTTTGCTGAGATTTTAACAGACTGACAACATCTTATCTTATAGCTGCACACATGCTTCTTAAAAGCAGGAAAAGCAATTTACCCTCCACTGTGACTATTTATTAGCTTTTTAATTGTCTTGGACTACTTTTGTACAAGAAACCATTAAATCATTGCAGAAAAGAAAGAATGTGCACAGTGGGTGAGAGCATCTGTGTTGTTAATTTCTAAGTAAATAAATATCACCTATTTGAACACGATTTTGAACACCTGTTCAAGAGCAATTCAAGCTAATACTATATTCTTGGTCAGTTACTGTTTAAGCACTTGTTGATGGAATATATTACTGAGAAGGATAAAGCAGCAATTTCTAGTCACAACTGCTCTCAACTTTGTGGTAGGAATACTTAGAAATGGGCATCTATTTGATTCCCTAGAAATAAAACTTGTCTTTAAATGAAAAAATACAGCTTTTGAGAAAAAAAAAAAAAGTTCACTAAAATATTAGGGTCTCCTGTTTTGTTTCAGTAGGTGAAAAAGCCCTGCTATAAAAAACCTGATGTGACAATGTCACAGATTGAGTGGCTTCAATCATAAGAGAGAAGTAACAATAAGTTTATTTATATAAAAGAGCAATTTAACCAAATTTGATAGTAAAAATGACAATGGTTTAACTAGATTAAATAGAAAAGGTACACTTGATTATTATATAGACAATAATCAGACAAAATTATCAGGGAGATATCCCCTTTGATTTAGGATGGACACCCTTGAATTCTAAAATTCTTCTCAAAGAGGAGTTTGGGTGCAACTAATCCTCTACTAGTCTAAAACTCATTCAATATTTATGACTAAAAGTTTACATGTGCACAGTCAATCAATTAAATCAGTTAAAATTTCAAATTTTAGCATGTTATAAAACACTTACCAAGGATCTGTTGCAGCAAGGAGTGTCTCAAATTTGAGCAGTAACCTTGAGATGTGCCCCCTATTAAGGGGACCATCCTGCTGTGCACTTCACTGTCATGCAAGAGAGCTCAACTGTTTATAGAGGAAGATAATTGAATTAAAGCCATACCTGCATGGCGACCACAGAAGTTAATTTCTATCACATTTGACTCGAGCCAGATCTTGACAAGCACTGTTTTTGGCTAACAAGAGGGGCCTCAAACTAGCTCTTGGTTATTGTGTTGTTATCTGTCCCCCTCACATACACTATAAGTCTGGTGTACCCATCACAACTGCTACTGCTGGTTATCACCAGTTATGGGAAATAAAGGTCAGGTTGTGGGGCAGCACTTCATTACGTACAAGAAAAGGTTATTGAAATATATATCTGAAAAGTAGGTTGAAGTACACCACCCTCTTTGAATAAAAAATTAGGAATCAGAAATATAAACTTTATGTCTGAACCAATGCTCAGGGAAATCAGAAAAAGGGATGTAAGAGATTTGGTTTAAGTTCTTGTAAAACAAAGCTAAATTCCTACACCCAGTTAGACTATGAAGCACAAAGGAACTGAAACAGATCTCAGGATCTCATAAAGTGTTTTTCTGCTTCATGTGTATTACAGACTGACTCTTCTCACACTGGTATTAAAAAGAACAGTGATAGGAAGTGAACTTGAATACGGACCAAACCCTGTGTGAAAGATTCAATAAATAAATTATCTGCTGGCAGATCATTGGTGCTTCCTTTTGGATGGGACTAGTTGAGGTCTGACACGACCTCAGATTTTGTTTGCTTTATTAATGTTTCATTTATTTTCAAATACACATAGTGATAATTCTCGAAATAATTTTTCTAAAAGCAGGTGGATAATGGACACTAGCTCTATCCTCAGTAGTTAATCCTTGTTTTTTTCTATGGCGTTAATGCTACATCTAACCATGTGAATTTACTTTATCAAAAATACTTCAATGAAGTCTTAACTTCTTTCCTCATTTTTCTGTCTTCAAGGTAATAGTTTCCAAAGCACCTTAAGGTCAAAAGTGCCTGATTTCCACTGACTATTAATTGCAGTTAAACAGCTGATTTCCCCCTCATTAACTAGGTGGGGGAGAATTACCAGATTTTACTGAAAGTAACACCACAAGTCACATATCTAAGTACTTTAATTTATTAATTACATTTAAGATTTCTTCTGTGTCAAGTTCTTTTATAAACATTAAATATTTTTAGCCTTTATCTGTCGCACACGCCATTTTATCTAATAAATTCTCTGCTCTTGCTATATTTAAGATTTTAGCCAGCCTATTGACCTTTAAATTCTGCTGTCCTCCCTTCCCCCTGAAATTGATTTTTTTGTCATGGGTCCTAATTTTATGACACTGTACTGAAAACATTTCTGAAGGAAATATGAAGAAAATGTTAATTCTTCCAAAGGGAACATTTATTTCACAGTCAGCTTTCAGGACTGAGAAAAGAGGTGACAGCTGATTCAATGACTTTAGTAGCTCCTGACAGGTTTGTGTTTCAGTCACTTACGGTGCTTCTGAAATTAGCTGATTCCCACAACATTTCCATGAAGAAATACCTAATGTCTTTCTAAGATCTGTTATGAGCTTCAACCTACTTTTAATTTTTAAATTGAAGCATATTATTAGTGTGATCATATTCAAAACTTGTATAGGACATGTTCAGAAATCTTTAAGCAACTTATACGAATCCATGTTCAGTTTGGATAGGCCAAAACTGGTTACAATTCAAAGATATTTTTGTTTGCATTATGGACTCTATATATGTTTTTACAAATTCACCTAGATTGCTAAACTTAAAGTGAAAGTTAGTTGCAGGATGTGTGTGGACTACCATATGCTAAGTTTCATCTGTCGCATCCCAAATCTACGTTAGCATTCAAGTGATCCTTTTCTCTCTGGTACTGTACTAGAGAGCTATTTATTTTGCTTTCCTTCTTAATTTACTATGTCATGCTTTCCCACTAGATAGTTTCAACAGTAAAATATAATAGATATTGGAAAATGAAATTAATTTTAACTTTCAAAGAGGTCCCTCCAAAGCCTGAATGAGTCACATTGTTTAGGATACCTGTGGGATATCATTGTATTTGTTTTAAGTGCTTGTATTTTAGTACAATGTTCGTTTGATATTTTTACCAGCATTAAGCTCATTTTTTAAATGAAAAATTTCTAACTACACAACTAAGAAAACACAGAAGTATTGGTTTTTAAAATGTCATTGCTTTCTGCCCTATTCCCATAGCTATTGCGGAAAAAAGAATCCTTGTGGACAATGTCAGAAAGTTACTTTGTTACCCGGCACAAGAGATATGAAACAATGGTAAATGAGGTTTTCATGCTGTGTACGTTTATCTTGAACAGACAGACTTCTTTCCATTTTCTTCATTCAGGATAGTATTTCACCAAAGAGAAGACAGCAGAAAAAAAATTGACCAAATATGAATTATGCAAAGAGGTGCAATTTAAAATGAACTTTAGAAAAATGGAAAGGACAGAGGAGTGATGAATAAAATTCACAATTTAGAAGTTGCATGAAGCACATTTTTTTAATTGAAAGTCCTTAGAAAAAATGCCTATTAATAAATTAACTACCTATAATGTTGGCTAAACATACTTAGAATAATTCAGATTTTATGAACAAAATAAAGTAGTCTTTGAGTAAGGAATTAATGGTTCTTTAAAGAAAATCACTGATGACAAATGGCACATAATGAGATATTAGAAAATATATACATAAATACATATATTATTACACCTGAAAGAGCAAGCTTAAAATTACTTTATTTAAAGAACTCCAAGACGGAGATGTGTAAGAATAATTGGATTGAAGAAAGCAAATGGAAATTTGAGTAAATGAGAAGAATATACTCTATTATTTTAGATATGGGGACACAAATAGATTTTTAGTTATGTGGCTTTGTTTGTGTATTTTATCTGTACAAGGTGAATTTCTGTTTTGAGTAAATTTGCAAAGAAACATGTTGATTCAGCCTAAAACCATAATTTTTACAATTACTACAGATTAATTGATGGTAATTCCAATAATTTATTTTACATCCAGTTCTCTTGCACTGCATGTAAATAAAAACTTTGGGGTTAGGTAGTTTTATTCAGTATACAGTGAAAAAAGGCTTGAATTTCGATAGCTATATATCATTAACTTGTGCTGGAGCATCATTGTCATGCAGTACAAATTTGAATGACTTTTTTTTTTTCTCTTCGTAATTTCACACTGTAGTGCCAGAATGATAGACTCATAATGGGCTCCCTATAGACACATACAGAAATCATTTTGTCATGGTTATCTCACCTTGTAACAGCACCGAAAGCGGTTGGTCTCCACGGTCTTGCATTAAACTGTCACATCATTGTTAAAATCCTCTGTTTCAGGAAATGGTGACTATACATCTTGAGTGCTGTGAAAAAAAACCGACCTCATTGCCCATACTCAGTGGCTCTGTAAAACCAGATAACTCATTTTTTCATGAATGGGAGAGGAAAACATTTTTCAATAGTAAGCGATGGTAGCAATTAACCATTTTCTTTGTTTAGCCATCACAGATTGATCATACGCACATTTTACAACCCCAGTACTAAATTTTGAAGCAATACTTTTTTCTTTTGTACTTTAGCTTGCCCTGATTTTCAAGCCATTTTATATATGCTCTAAACAGGAATTTTTTACTTATGATTATTTAATTTATCAAATTAAATACAGCTCAGCTACTCCCCTCAGAGGACACGTACTTGATTTTTTAAATTTTTGGATATTCATTTTCCAGTGGGGTTTTTTTTTTCTGTTTATCCTGACCATAGTTGCATACTGGTTCACTGAAATCCTGGATGGAAGAGAAATTTATTATCCTGCTCCTGTAAGAGAAAAAATTACACTGACTCAGATTGTTTGGCTGTAAGGTCAAATCTTTTTTATTTAATAAAAGCTCCCATTTTAATCATGCAACTAGAAAGCAGCATCTTTCTGTACCAGAAAGGTATGATAATGAGCTGGACTATCTTTGAGTACTCAGCAAACAAAATATATTTGGTATATTGATGACACATCTAAGAGTGCTAAAGATAAGTGTACTATCTAGTATGTTCCTTTTTCATTGTAAGTAAAGCAACATCCTCTGTCAAGGAAAGCCACATTTTTTGAACCTATTCAAAATGACATGTTTGGTGCCAGTCCAGCCATGATCATGGGCACCAATGCAAATGACTGGCCACAGCAAATCTGGATAATGGGGTTTATTTACGAACAATCCCAATAAGAGCCCTTACTATAGTTGGTTATCCCACTCACACCCTTTCAGTGCTATGTCTGCCATGGTTTCCTTTTGTGAGAAGCTCAGGCAGAAAGACACACTGCTGCACGCTGAGCTGCTGCTCAAACTTACCAGTCTTGAGCATTACCAACCACAGCTTCTGTGCATACCCTGGCTTCTCTTTTTTCCCCACACATCTCTCTGATATCCAGGCTCCTGCCACACTTCCAGGATCTTTCTTCCAGTCAAGATCTTCAGCTTCTTTCTTACCACCCCTCTTCTCTACACCACATCTGGTTTGGAGGAGCTACTGTTGTTCAGCACCAACTCTCTGAAAGCTTGGACTGCCCTCCCCTCCCCAGTTCTCTCAGTCTAAACATATGATTAAATGGATGATGCTCTCATGGCATCTTAACTGGAAGACTCAAGACATGCAACCTTTATTTGGTCATAGTGTTACCAAAGTTTACAGTAAGGCCACACAATGAGTGCAGCTGACAAGTTGCATATTTCTGCTTGAGATGTTTACCCACACCCAAATCCCCAATTATTTACTGTCTGCTAGCATTTATGATTTAGGCTTTTCCTTTTTTCCCTCTGATAGTCACACTAAGGATTTCAATTTTGATGAATTGTTACCAAATTTTGGGAATGTCAATTCAACAAGTTTCACTGGGATTCATACTCAGCAATTTTACCCCATAAATTACGGAAAATTAGGGAGCTTCCAATACTTCTTTACATGGTAGAATTTATGCAGAATTTGTCAGAAAGAGGCAAAAATTAACATTCAAGTTAGTTCAAATGCTGCATGCTATGAACTATTTGTTATTTAGATTTAAAGTTAATCTTCAAACTATTTGTAAACTTATGCTTGGGTTTTTACTACTGTAAAATTTTGTCCTGAATAGTTTTCTTATAAGGAGAGCTAATTTAAATAGACTTAGGGATCAAAGGATATGTGAATTTGTTAATGGACTGTTGAATTATTTAAAAGAAATTAACAATGCTCCATGTCCCCTGAGATATTTATCTGGAAAAGAATGACATTCGTGTTGTGCATCTAATGGGCAATGAGAATGTCACAGTTTCTTGCATGAGAATTTTAGTCTCTGTGACAGAAAAGTGCCTATCTGGTTATTAGACTCTAGATGTACTATTGTTATTTTTAATACCATTTGTCCATTCTATTTCTTTAACAGTGAATTGATCAAGAATATTTTATATTGATGTCAGTATAAAATCTGTTAGAAAAAATAGAGTAAGACATCTCTACAAGAAAAAATAGAACAACCCCAAGAAGAAAGGAAAGCAGAAACCCAAGGGAAAGAATGACAATTAAAAACACGTCCTTAAATCCTTTTATATTGCCTCTAATGCATTTTTCACCAGGGCTAATTTTGAGTATATAAATATGTAGTATTTTCTTACATCTGCTTCCACAAACTCATTGTTTTTCCTTACATTTGAGCTATAAATCTTGCTATTCTTTTCACTCGAAATGTAAGTCCTGAAAATCACAAATGTAAGCAGAGATTCCTCAGGCCTAGAGATATAAATAAAACAACATTTGTCCCTGTGCTACCCATGGTAACAGATATGTGTAGCATCTTTCTTGGAACAGAGCTCTTTGTCCTGTCATGGCAGGTTTTTATCTGTGGGAGGTATCCAGATGCTGTTTCTATGCCCTTTGTTTTGATGTGGCTTTATAAATTTGTCTGCCATAATGACATGCTCTTGAAAAGACAAAGACTAATGGCAAAAGAAAAAAAACAAGAAAAAAACAAGAAAAAAAACAAGAAAAAAACCAAGAAAAAAACAAGAAAAAACCAAGAAAAAACCAAAGAAAGGTGGTTTTTTTGCAGGAATGCAAGAAACTTCTCTGATGCTTTTTATCTTTAAACAAGAAATTCATGGGGCATTGCAAAATTAGAATAGGTTGAAAGAAAAGCTTGGGAGATCTGCTGTAGCATAAGTAAAATCAGCAAGCCTCAACTTGCACAGTTTTTATAAAATCATCCTATCAGAGGATACAGTTTTCTATTCAGGCCACTATATGGTTTGTCCCACCTGCAAGTCTGTCTTTATTTTTTTCTGCAAGGGCAAATCATACAGGTGTGTTGTATTTTCTTTGTTTTGTTTTCTTAAATAATGGAATACATGTACTCTCTGCTACATGTTTGTTCTTCATTCCTATTGAAATTTGTTCACCAGTCTTCAACCGGCTCTCAAGAAAGCTTTATCTCCTGTACAAATAATTCTGACACTTGTACAAGACAATTTAATGTGACTGTTCTCTTCTTGTTCTGAAGTTTTTGTTTTTTTTTTATAGTAGGCTCAGACAACTGAAGGCTCAAAAAATAAAAATATTAGATGAAACCCTATTCTAGATGCAGAGTGGTTTACAGAAAACAAGATAACTGAACTATGGATATGCCCCTTCTCTTCTTCACCCCATGCAGATAGTAATGGCTTAACCTTGAATGGCCAGATATAAAACAAATCATCTATATGCAGATTTAGAACACTTAAACATCTGGTGGATGAGATTTGTCCTTTAACTCTTCTAGATTAATCTAGGTCAGTGGAATTTCATAAAAGCGTAACAGTTTGCTATATTGTATCTCTTGCATGATTTTATTATTTCCTTCTTAATACTGAATGCTCCTAGTATGAATACACCCACAAACCATATTAAAAGAGTGATTAAGATTTCAATATCTGGAAAATCCAGAATTAATGTTGCCAGTGTGATTTCATGTACCATCTCTGTTCCTCTCAGTGTAAATGCATTATAATCTGAAGTTGAATAATTTCTTTTTGCTTACGTTATGCTGTTTCTATACATGTACTCCAACACTCCTATGTGTCAGTTAAATTCCAGAATACTGGGTGTGTCTTCTGTTTAGAGGATTATTTAAAATTTTAGATTAAGAGGTAATAACTCCTTTCTCTGCTTTTTGCTGGACTCTTAACAGTTGAGGAGGCATGTTTATTGATGATAATATTGGGTGCAGCGATAGTTCAACTATAAATGTAATCTTGATTTTTTTKGGGGAATTTTTTTTTAATCACATTCAGGTTTCTAGATGATGTTATCATATGAAAATTGTTGTGCAAGGAATTTTATATCCTGTCTTTAATTTTAGATGTTATCACAACTCATATATGCAAATTTAAGAAGCTCATGAGAATGACGAGTACTTCTATAACAACCTCTAATGAATATATGTACTGGTAGAATCTCTCTGTCAATCAGGTTTTCTACTACATAATTTAAATTTGTTTGTGATAAAATCACTTTATACCTGTGATACTTATTCTTTAACTTAAATAGTTGTTCACATTTTTTGGCAATTTTTCTCCTTGACAGTTAACAGAAACACTCATATCTCCATTCAGCCTGCATTTTGCTACACCAAACAAAGCAGAACTTCTGAGTCCTCTGTGCTGTGACAGGTTTTCTATTTCCCTGGTCATTCTACCAGCCTGTTTCACAAGCTTTGCTTTTCTGTTATAGAACTGTAGAACAACCCATTTGGAAAGGGACCTCAGAAAATCACTTTGTCCAACCTTTGATTAGAAAGGGAGCCTAGGTGAGAGGACCTAGCACTCTGTCCTATTGTCTCTTGAAGACCTCCAGTGATGGTGAACCTACCACATTCCTTGGGAGGTTGTTCCAGTGAATATTCTCACTGTAAGACACATCTTCCTTACATCTTCTTGAAAAAGCAGTGTTTTCCTCTAATGAGACCCTTCCTTTTGTTGGTCAATATGCATTTGAAATAGAAAATACCGTGACATTTGTCTGCCTAAAATCCAACCAGCTCTGGGGACTGAGATGCTGTTTGACCCCAGAGAAGGTTTATAATAAAGTAATGATCTTCCTTTGGAACAAAGACATAAAAAAATCCGATCTCAACATGTAGAGTTCACACATCATTACTCAAGGTGTAGACAGTTCAGTTTCCCAATGCACATTATTTTTCAATGCATAACCTCTGTGCAAGAGATTCACATATAATCTACTTTAGTAACTGGCTTAACTTGACATTTTAAGAGTTGAGACTTTAAAGACTGTAACATAAAATATTTTTCAGTTTTATGCTTTCATCTTTTAAAAATGTCTAGGAGTTTTACCACTATATAAAATTATTACTTTGATGTAGAGTGTCTGAATTCAAACTCCTAGATGATCCTAGACCACTGTCCTGGGTTAAAGAATATATTCAATTTCATCTGCTGAAAAAGAGTTGGGGGTGGGTGCCTTTTGAGAATGGCCCAACGGTTAATACCAGCTAGGGCATTGTTCTTATCTTTCTCCATAATGGGCCATTAACACCCCAAGCTTCCAACACATACCATACCTATTGTGAG
>QVAJ01000467.1:376177-387803 GCA_003546035.1 Mixornis gularis | reverse complement strand
GTTCCCTGGCAGGGTGGGCAGGCCCTGGCACAGGGTGCCCAGAGCAGCTGTGGCTGCCCCTGGATCCCTGGCAGTGCCCAAGGCCAGGTTGGACACTGGGGCTTGGAGCAGCCTGGGACAGTGGAAGGTGACCCTGCCCATGGCTGGGGTGGCACTGGGGGGCTTTAAAGTCCCTTCAATCCAGACCATTCCAGGATTCTCTGGTGACACTTCTTGTCTTGCAGGAAGGAAAAGTTGCATAAAGGCAAAAACAAACAGAGACAGACAAACCCTGGCTGTCACAGAGGCAGAAATGCCCCAGATGCCCCAAACGGGCAGTGCCAGCCCCTGCCATCCCGTTTCTGAGGGGGAAGGAGCGTGCCAGACTCCCTCCTTTGGGATGGCTTTTGGCAGCCTGTCCCCAGACACTCGGCCCAGTGCCCACCAGGCCCCGAGATCTCTGACACGTTATTGCCCGATGTGCTGGGAAAAGTAACGAGAGCACAAATGCTCCCGGGAAGGGAGCGGGCGGGGCTGCGGGACCAGCGGGAACAGGAGCAGGGATGGGAGGGAGGAAACGCCTCTGGCAGAGGTGAGATCAGCGCCGGGAACAGCGGGCAAGGCAAACCCCAGCACAGGGCCCGACACTCTCCAAACACAGCCCGGCCTCAGCAACAGCCACTGCGGCCCCACAGCCAAACCTGAGGGGGAGTATCCCCAAAAATCCCATCTAACTCGTGAGTAAAGGTCCCACCATGCTCCTATGACATTAATGGGACTTTCTTCTTTTGGGATGTCTGTAGAGAATCACAGAATGGTTTGGGAGGAAAAGGGGCTTTAAGGATCATCTGTTTCCACCCTTCCACCATTCCAGGCTGCTCCAAGCCCCAGTGTCCAACCTGGCCTTGGGCACTGCCAGGGATCCAGGGGCAGCCACAGCTGCTCTGGGCACCCTGTGCCAGGGCCTGCCCACCCTGCCAGGGAACAATTCCTGCCCAATGTCCCATTTAAACCTGCTCTCCTTCAGTTTGACCCCATTTCCCATGTCCTGTCACTCCAGTTCCTGATGCAGGGTCCCTCTCTGGCTTCCCTGGAACACCCGAGACCCTGGAAGGGGCTCTGAGGTCTCCACACAACCTCCTCTTCCCCAGGAGAACAATCCCAGCTCTCCCAGCCTGGCTCCATAGAGGAGGTGCTCCAGTCCCTGACAACATCCTCCTCTGGCCTTGCTCCAGCTCTTCCATGTCCTTCCTCTGCTGGGGGCACCAGAATGCTCTGAATTTGGTGCTCAGATGCCAGTTCAGATGAGTTGCATGGTTAAACCCCTCTGCCAGGCTGAGAGCACTGTGTGGCTCAAGGCTTGGCCCACAAACACCCCACGAGGGTGGGGAAGGGCCTCAGGAGAAGCCGTGTGAGGAGCACTGAGGACACTTGGGATTTCAGCTGGAGGAGACTGGGGGGAGACTCATCATGGTTACATTGCTGGAGCTGGACCAGGGAGGGTCAGGCTGGATCTCAGGGAAAGGTTCTTTCCCCAGAGGGTGCTGGGCACTGCCCAGGCTCCCCAGGGAATGGGCACAGCCTGAGGCTGCCACAGCTCCAGGAGCTCCCAGGGATGTCCAGGGTGGGATTGTTGAGGTGTCTCTGCATGGCCAGGGGCTGGACTGGATGATCCCTGAGGATCCATTCCTACTCAGGATATTCCATGATTCTGTGATTTTGTTGTTCTGTCTTGCAAAGGGCTTTGGGGACAGAGGGGGCACACCCTGCCCAGGGAGGATGAGATGGGGCAGCTTTGCCCCCAGAGCAGCTGTGGCTGCCCCTGGATCACTGGCAGTGCCCAAGGCCAGGCTGGACACTGGGGCTTGGAGCAGCCTGGGACAGTGGAAGGTGTCCCTTCCCATGGTAGGGGTGGCACTGGATGGGCTTTGAGGTCCCTCCCACCCCAGACCATTCCATAATTCTGTGATCAAGGTTTGGGCTGCTCCTGACCCCTTGGGGAGCACCTGGTGAATGAACATCAGGGAGATTTGAGGAGCTCAGCCTGCTCCGATAAACAACATTTTCACTCCAGGTGTAGCTCCAGCAGCACCTGGGAGCAGAGCCAGGCCCACCCCAAGGGAGCTGGACACCCTGGCTGGACCTGGGGTTATGAGCTGCAGTCTGACCCTGTTACATTGTTTTAACTTGATTTCCAGTGTTTAATTATTACAGCCCAGATAACCCAAACTCCAGTGGGATTTACTGCCTCTTCCCTGGCATCTGGGTCACAGATATGCTCAGTTAATTAACGTGCTGAATCCTCCTTATTTGTCTGCTGGATAATGGCCTGATTCATAATTTAAATAAGCAGCTGTGGAGATCTTTCCCTTGAACTATAAAAGGCAGGACACTGGTGCTCCTTTCTCCTCACTCCAGAATTTAAATGTGTTTAGGGAACTATTTTGGTGGCACTCCTTGAAATGGAGGAGTCCTTTGTGTGCCAGTGTCCCCAAAGCCATCATCCCTGCCTGCTGCTCCCATCCTGTGTCCCCTGGGAGCCCCTGGGAGCTGTGGGCAGCTGGATCCTGTGGGAATGTCTGGGGGTAGCTGCACTCCTGAGCCTTTCCCAGGAGCTGAGGCGTGGGGCACATCCAGGCTCCCAGCCTGGTTCTGGCCCCTCTGGCTGGTGCTGCTGCCTGCTTGGAGCCCTGCAGGCTGTACCAGAGGCACCAGCCCAGCCAAGGCTGGCTCACCCAGCACACCAGCAGCTGTGCCAGCAGCACCAACAGGACCAGCCAGGCCAGCTGGAATCCAGGGAAGACCATCCATTCCCAAAGCATCCCAAAGCATCCCCGGAGGCTGCAGGAGCTGCTCCAGGAGGGGTTTAAGGCTTGGAATTATTCCTACCCCTTGCTGTGTCTCAGTTCCTCACCTGCACCTGAAAAAACCAAACCCAAACAGGGATAAAAGGCTGGAGAAGGTTGGGATTAATTCCTTCCAGCTCTGCTTTCCCTGTGTGCATCTGTTGGAACTCTGGAGGCTGGAAATTTCAGGCTTTCTGTGCTAAAAGGTGCTGACCCTCACGCAAGCACCACATTTGACTTGAGGCCTTGGAACAGGCTTCCAAAATTGAGTGATAGCACTGGGGTTGTGGGTGTGTAGTTTGAATAGTATTGTGTGATCTTACAGGGTAAAAAAACTTAGATTGGAGATTTTAATATATAGTAGTGAGTAGTGAGTCAAGATGGAGGATTTTGGGCATTGTCTGGGTCCTGCTTCACCTTCTTCTTCCTTCTTCTTCACCTTCTTCTTCCTTCTTCTTCATGGGTTTGGGTGGTTTTCTGTAGTTGGTTGATGGAGTCCACGTTGCAGGCTTCAAATAGTTCGTTATTGGGTTTAAAGTAAAAATAATTTAGGTGTCATTTCATAATTGGACGGGTTGTCCTTGAAAAGAGCTGGTAGAGATAGAGAGGTGCTCCATTTTACCTCTGTCCTCTGACTTACCAGTTACAGCTCACGGCTCGTGAGTCTGTAAATAGATAAGAAATAATAAACATCCATGTCCAAACACAAAACTGTGACTCCCATGTGTCAGTCCCAACCCTGGCAGAGAAAAAGAAGCCAGAACTGTCACAAGTGGTGCCCTGTGTGCTGACTCCCTGCACCCCCAGAGCATTTCCCCAGGGGCTCCGTGCTGTCCTCTGTCCCTGTGAGGTGCTGACGTGTCCCTGCTGTCCCCTGTCCCCAGCTGGCTCGGTACACCCGGGAGGGGTTCCTGCACCTGGGGGCCCTGGGCACTACCACCCTGCTGCCCGACACGCGCTGCCTGGTGGACACGGGCAAGAGCCGCTTCCCGCAGCTGCTGGACTGTGACAAGGTCAAGAGCAGCCTCCACAAGCGCTGGAACTTCATCCAGGTGTGTCTGGGGCTGCCCCCGGGGGGCTCCTCTGCTGCCCAGACCTGGGTGGGACACAGCCCGTGGGGTGGGACACAGGGGAACGGTGCCATGGGACAGCAAATTCCAGGTCCTGGGGCGGAGGGAGGAGGTAAAGAGGGATCAGGGCAGCGCTTCAGGACAATTTCGTATCAAAGTTTTCCTTTCTGGTAGCAGAAAGGTGGATCTGGTTATGTCTGGTCTGCCAGTGACCTCCAGATTCCTTTGTTTCTTGTGGATGAAGAGTGAAATTCATTCACACACTTTGGTCCCAAAGCAGAGTGTAAATAATCCAGCTTTTACAGACATGTCCCATGTCCCAGCAGCTGTGGGATTTGAAGGTTACAGGTGTCCCTTGGGTGCTGTCAGGGACAATGGGTGCTCATTCCATTTATTTGGGGAATTCTTTTATTGTTTGAATTGCATTCCCACCCAGCTGAGTGCCCCATCCAGGGCTGCCCTCCTGCTCCTGGTTTGCTTCACAGGCAGTTAATGTCTTCATTTTCCCATCTTTTCCCATCTCCCCCAACTGCAGAACGGAGCCATCCTGAACAAGGGCACGGGGCGGTGCCTGGAGGTGGAGAACAGGGGCATGGCTGGCATTGACCTGATCCTCCGCAGCTGCACGGGGCAGAGATGGACAATTAAAAACATCATCAAGTAGAGGCCGAACGAGTCAGGGAGTCTGACTTGAGCCACGGCTGACAGGGACTGATCCGCCTGGACTCCTTTGGGAAGGATGGAATATCAACCAGAGCTTTATTCGTGTTCCTAGGAGAGGACCTGGGGGAGATGGGCATTTGTGGCTTTATTTTTACCACATGTGAGTCTCCCCCAGCTGATCCAGCTGTGTGGAGCTGGCTCAGAACTGCTGTTCCCTCTGGCCAGCACTCCAGAGGTGCCCCATTCCCTGCTGGAGCAGTCTGGGAGCATTTGCTGACAGGAAGTTTCTGATTTCCCACACAACTGCAGGCCCTCCCAAAGGGCTGGGGAGGTTTGCACCACGACCCTGGACAGACCTGCCTGGCAACTGTGGAAACTGAGGAGCCTGGAAGAGGAAAAGGTTTCCAAGCCCCAAAGGAGCCAAGTTTGAAGGATGTGGTGTTTTGCTGGGTCCTTGTTCCCTTTCCCCTTTCCTGCCCCTGCATCCAGGAGCCCCTTCCCTGAGTTTTGGAGAAGCAGAATACGCCCCAGCAGCTCCCAGGGATCTTTCCAACCCTTAATCACAGAAGTCACCCCAAAAAATGCAGTGAAATAAACCCCTGACCTCCCCTTGCCCCCCTCTCATCACCCACACGCTGCTGGCCAAGCCAGCCCCTCCCTCCATGGAGACCCCAAAGGGGTTCCCCTTGGGAATGGCCTGGGATGTCTGCCTGCCCTCCTGGCTGACAGCAGGAATGTTCTCTGAGCCTTGAGCACCCCTGTCCTGCCTGCTCAGGCCTGGCCAAGGTCCCCCCAGAGTCACTGCAGCCCTTCCTGAGCTTTGGGAGGGAGACCAAGGCACCACTAATGGCAGCTTGGCTGAAACTCTTGGCCCTGAAGTCACTTGTTACTCTGGTGGAGGGATCTCACCTGATTTATTTTTGGCTCACAGCAATCCTGGCTACCAAATCTTGGCTGCCAAACCCACCTGGGAGAGCTCTGCTTGGTGTGGCTGCCTGGAAAATGGAAACAGGATCCTGCAGAATTGCTGTACGTGGATGGACACAGGCTTTGCTCAGCAGGGAGGAGAAACCAGCCCATCTCCTGTCCTTCTCCCAGAATATTCCTCTTCGTGGCTGCCCTCTGGCTAGGGTGCACTAAAATAGATTAATATATGAGATGTATGTGTAAATATGTTTCCCAAGCTGGGATGTGCACAGAGTCCTTTGCTGCAGAGCACTCATGCCTGTCTTCCATTTGCATCAGGATGAAGCTCCCTGGATGTTTAACGAGCTGAGTTTCCAATGCCATGCAGCAGGTTTATAACTGATGTTTTAGTAATTTATTGAACAGAAGCAGATCTATTTCATTGTTCCTCCTACAGCAACGAGCATCACCTAGGACTGATTGTTCATTTAGGCTTTACAAGGCTCCCTTAACCACTGGGTCTGATTTTTCCCCTGCCTTCCTTAATGAAGTAAAACCTCTTAGTTGTCCTGACTTGCAGAGTAGAGAGTCAATGTAGAATTTTGCTCTCTTTTTCGCTGTTGCATCATCTCCTGTGTAATAAATTTGAGCACTTCAAACCCGAGATGACCACAAGTCTGTGGATGCATGAGCCAGCTCCCCTTGCCTTTGTTGCTGCCTTCAAGAGAAGCAGTTTCCTGGTGACTCCAGGAATCCCTGAGGGCTTTGAGACCCCAGAGCTCTGGTCCAACTGGTCAAACGCCCTTAAATTCAGTAAATATTGCAGGGGAGAGCCTGTGTGGGTCAGGATAAGCAACCAGCAGCCCCTGGATGTTGTCTGTGCTGTAACTCAGCCCAGCTCAGGCCCTGCCAGTGCCCAGGGTGGCAGCAGATGGCTTTTGTCACATGTCACAGGGGTGGGGTGAGGTGTCCCAGCCCCCAGCACTCCGTCTGCTCCCACAGCAGGGCTGGATGGGATGTGTGGCTGCATCCTGGCTGTGCTGAGCTCCTGGGCAGGAAGGCCTGGCTCTGCCCCAGTCCCTGCCTGTCCCTGGTCCCTCTAGGATGGCCACGTGTCCCTGGTGCCACTGCTGTCCCCGTGCCAGGTGGCACAGGACACGTGGGGCACGAGGATCCTGCTGCTGCCGAGCTCTGGGATCCTGTGGAATGTTCAGGCTCTGGGATCCTGTGGAATGTTCAGGCTCAGACCTGCCTTTCCCTCACGCTCCAGAAGGAAAAGCAAACCCTGATCAGCACAAGGAAGGAGAGGTGGAGATGGGCTCCAGGAGCCTCAGCTGGGGCAGAGCCCCTGGGAGGTGTTGGCCCCTTCTCCCTGCTCCAGCTGCAGCTTCCAAACCACTGGAAACGGGAGCAAAATCAGGCTGAAAAGTGGGAATTTCCTCTGCTGGTCTGTCCTGACACCGTTTGTGACCCCAGGGCTGCACTCCAACCCCAGAGAAATCTGTCTGAGATCTGGGTCTCGTTGTTGCATCTGGCTTATCTCTAATCATCTGTTAATTGCTTTAAGAAGTGATCTCCAAGCGATTCTTATTAAATATCTGATTTGAGCCTTGCCTCTTGAGTGATTTTCAAAAGATTCTCTGCTGCTGAGATACAGAGGCAGTAATTCCTCTCCCTTACTCATTTAATAGAAAAGTGCTGCTGTTTTAATGAAACTTCCATTTTTAAAAGAAATGGAAATGAAGGAGAGATCAAGAGAGATGGTGGGCACAGATGAACTCCCATTCCATCCATCCCTGCTGCTGCCACTCACCAGGATAACAGTTACCACAAGCTGGAAAGAGATGTCATGTGGTCAGTAAAGCACCGTTGGCATTCCTGAGCCCAGACTGGGTGTCCCTGAATGTCCCTGAATGTCACCTGGAGCTCGGGGCACTCCTTGAAGCCATTCCTTCCATCCACGTTCTCCTGAACACCGGCTTGGTGCTTTCCTGGGTGGGAGGGAAAGGTCTCAGTGTGAGCAAAGGGAGCAGCAATTGCTCCCCCGGGCTGGGGCACAGCAGGTGAGGGCACACGGGTGGGTGTCACCTGGGCAGGGGCACATCCAGCCCCTGCTGCACAGGATGGAAACCTGAGCCCTTGTGGGGAGCATTTTACACCCTCAGGGCTTTCCCAAGGGCGAGATCCATGTTGGAAAATGGCTCATTCTGCTTCAGAGCAGGTGGAAACATGGAATCCCAGAATGGTTTGGGTTGGAGGGACCTTAAAGCCCATCCAGTGCCTTTCCACTGTCCCAGGCTGCTCCAAGCCCCAATGTCCAGCCTGGCCTTGGGCACTGCCAAGGATCCAGGGGCAGCCACAGCTGCTCTGGGCACCCTGTGCCAGGGCCTGCCCACCCTGCCAGGGAACGATTCCTTCCCCATATCCAACCTAAACCCATTCTCTGTCAGTTTGATCCCATTCCCCCTTGTCCTGGCCCTCCAGGCCTTTGTAAATCTCTCTCCATCTTTCCTGTCAGCTCCTTCAGGCCCTGCAAGGTCACAATGAGGTCACCCCAAAGCTTCTCCTCTCCAGGCTGAACATTCCCATCTCTCCCAGCCTTTCCTCCCAGCAGAGCTGCTCCATCCCTCTGCTCATCCTGGAGCCTCCTCTGGACTCCTCCAGCAGCTCCAGGTGCTGCCTGTGCTGGGCCCAGGGCTGGGGCAGCTCTGCAGGTGGGGCCTCACCTGAGCACAGGGGCACAATCCCAATCCCAATCCCAATCCCTTTCCTGCTGCCCGCGCTGGATCAGCCCAGGGCTGGGGGTTCAGGGCTGGGCCATGTCCAGTGTCACCCACGGCAGCCCCAGGGCCTCCTCCCAGGACTGCACCAGCTGCTCATTCCAGCCAGGATTGATCCCAAGGGCTGCCCCAAACTTGAACTTGGCCTCGTTAAACCTTCTGAGATTCCCAAAGGCCACTTCTGGAGCTGTCCAGGTCCCTCTGGATGGCCCTGTCCTCCAGGGGTGCCACTGCACCCTCAGCTTGGTGTCACCTGCTGCCCTTGATCTCCTCCTGTGTCATTGATGAAGATATCTAAATACCACTGGTCCCAAAACTGTCCCCGAGGACACCCCTGGTCACTGATGTCCAGCAGGACTCTGAGCCACTGACCACAACCCCCTGCAGGCAGCAGGGGCTCTTCCTCTGCAGGAGTTTGTGCTGTACCTTCCAGAAGGTTCTGTCTAAGCCCTCAAAGAGGTGAAACTCATTTCAAAGCCAAAGTTGGACCCGTGGACTGGCAATGGCAAAGGCTCTGCTTGGGCACGGAGCAGTTTGGGCACTGACTCACTGCTGGTGGCCACAGAGCTGGGCACTCCGGGGTGGAAGGGGGCTCTGGGAATTCTGCAACTCCTCTGCACTGGTGGGAAGCCATCCTTGCTTGGGGTTGGACTGGGAAAAGCCTCTGTGGCCTTCAGGAGTCTCAGCTGGATTTCCAAGGGCATTGGGATGAAGGATTGAGGCCTCTCCCCTTGCACTGCCAAACTTAAATGATCCTTTAAACATCAGAAAGACTTTGGGTTGCTTTAGGGACAGAAATAAACCCTTCCAGCTGAGAAATGGGGTTGCTGAGCTCATTTTACTGCCAGGCCAAGATCTTGTGGGGTGGCTGATCCTGGAGGCAGGTGGTTCCTAGAGTCATTGTTCTTCTAAATCAAAAAACTCCCCAAAGTTATGATGGCTTTAAGTCTTCCTGCAGGCAGGAGCCACACAAGCCCCTGGAGCCAGGGGAGCTCCTCAGCTCTCCCAGGAGCTCAGGGAAGTTGGCACTGCTGGGTTGGAAATCTCAGCTGTGCCTTCTGACAGCAACACAACCAAAAAAAAAAAACCAGCAGGAATGAGGAGCTTCAGAGCCCAGCAATGTCCAGCCATGCAGGAAATCCTGTCAGGAGCAGGTGGGCCCAGTGTCACATCCCAGAGGATGAGGGTGGCAAACACTGCCCATCTCAGCTGCTCCTCACCCAGCTCAGGTGGGGATTTATGGCAGGGAAAAGGGTCAGTTCCCACTTCTGCTGGTTTGGGTGACTCCTGCAAACCCCAGCTGGGAATTTGGCCCAGGTGCTTTGGATCCCACTTGGAGCTGAGCTTGTCCGTGCTCAGGGCAGTCAGAAAGGAACAACCTGGGGTTCAGGTGATGCCTTAAGTTTGAGCTTTCATGTTTTCAGGTTCTGTGCTGCCCAGGGGTGCAGCTCTGAGCTCACAGTCAGTGTCACTCAGCTCTGCACACAGCAGGGACACAAAACAAATCCTTTTCCTGCTGAAGACCAAGGACAATGGTTACAAGTTTTCGGGCCCAAAAGCACAAACAAGGGTGGCTGAAGGGAGGAACAAGAAGGATGTGACCTCACAACCTGAAGCTGGAATTGGACAATTAAACCCCAATATGCAAATGAACCAAAACTTATAAAAATGTAAGATCTCATGACCAGTCAGCCACTTCGTGACCATTCTTAGTCCCCCCTGGGTGTAGTCCTGGTCAGGCCCTGTCCTGCCCAAGGTGGATCCTGGAAGGGGCTGGGATCTAGCTCTGTCCAGTCTCTGTTTGAGGTCAGCCTTCCCAAGGCATCTCAGGAGCTCCAGGGGCTCCTGCAGTGCCAAATATTCCTTTTGAAGCCATTCAGGACTCCCTGTCTGCAGCAGCCACCCTGGTCCTCTGTGTCAAGAGTTGTTCCTCTGACAGAAGGCAAAGATCAGGGGGAGAAATGAGGTAACCCTGGGAGCTTTCCAGAGGAGGAATTCTTACTTCAGTCCCATCTGGTGGCTCAGAGTCATGAGGGGCCAGAGCTCCCCAAATGCCTTTCCTGGCTGTTGTAATCCCAGGTTTTATTGTTATGGGCAAGAACCCAGGCAGGAATTAATTTCTGATTGTGCTCTTGGAACTCCCAGCCTGGAGGGGAAATCCAGAGGGGCACAAGGGGCTGAGCTGAGCTGCACAACTGCACCCTCCACCAAGTGGCAGCAGCCGGAATTCTGAGAGTGGAAGAGCCACCACAGGGATCCTTCCAGCCCCCCAAGCTCCCACCAGGAGCTGGGTTGTTTCCTGCAGGGTTCCCCACCATGGAGAAAGTGCCTGAGGCCTCATCCTTGGAAAACTGGCCCAGGAATGCAGCTCTAGGTAGCAAGAGGGAGCCCAGGGATCCTTGGCAGTGCAGGAGCTTCCCGAGGCTGTGGAGATGCTGAGCTGGGAGCGCTGTGGTGGGCATGGCCTTGGCTGGCTCTGGAGAACACCCAACTGCTCCCAGCCACCCTCCATAGCATGGCAGGGGGGAAAATCACGTGGAAAAGCTCCTGGAGTGGGAGAGGGCACTCAGCAGGCACCATCATGGGCAGGATACTGATTTGGGGGACAATAATTTGATTAATTGCAATTAATGCAGATGGTGTGGGTGGTGAGAGGCAAAGTGAAACCCCAATAACCAACCCTGTTGGCCAGGCTCACCCTCCCTCAGTCAATCCCAGCTCTGTCATTCCAGGCAGTGCAGGGGGATGGGATGGGGGTTGGTCCATCACACTTTGCCCGTGGATCCTTCCTCACGCATTCCCTCTGTGCCATGCTGGGTCCCTCTCATGGGATAAAGTCCTTCAGGAGCTGCTCCATGGGCCACAGCTCCTGGAAGAGCTCCAGGGGGTCCTGCAGGGGCTGCAGCTTCCCCCAGGGCATCTCCCCCTGCTCCAGGGGGGCTCTCCAGGGGCTGACAGGGCTCTCTGCTCCTCTCTGGATCTCCATGGAACCTTGGGGCAATCTCTGCCCCCGGGGCAGCTCCTGCCCTGCCCTTCTCCCTGCTGGGCTGGCTCTCACCCGTGTCCCTCCCTCCTCTCCCACAGCAGCTGGACAGCGATTTTCCCTTCCTGGGAGGGATGATCCCAGAGGTGACAGCAGCTCCAGCGCTGGCCTTGGGCCTGGCACGGCTGCTTTGGAGCCAGCTGGAGCCAAATTCCCACTGGGACCCCACAGGGAGGAGGGAAAGGACAGGACAGCTCAGGATGGGGAGGGAGAGATCGCTGTGGAGAGGAGGGATCATCATGGAGAGGAGAGATCACTGTGGAAAGGAGGGATCATCATGGAGAGGAGGGATCACTGTGGAAAGGAGGGATCACTGTGGGAAGGAGGGATCACTGTGGA
>QVAJ01000467.1:351026-362781 GCA_003546035.1 Mixornis gularis | reverse complement strand
CAGGAGTCATCACCTCTGGACAAAATGCAGCCTCCTCTGGGAGGGTTGGGCTSAGTTTGGTTTGACCTTCCCAGGCTCAGCACAGAGAGGACAAACAACGAGCTCTGAGCTGGACTTCCCTGAGAAGAGCTAAACCTCATCATGTTTTCTGCTCAGCAACAGAACAGGAATGTCACCAGCACTTTCAGGGAAGATGCTGGAGCAGCTGAAAGTTAAAAATGCAAATCAAAGCCCAAAAGAGCTCTGAGCTTGCAGCAGACGTGCCACAGTGTGGCATTTGCAGCATGGCAGCAGGAATGTGCTGGCACGTGTGTGCGAGGTGGGGAAAAAAGCGTGAAGATAAGCATGACTTAGAGGGAAAAAACTGCCCAAAATCCAAAAAAGAGGAGTTTATTCAGGGATTATCAACGTGACTGCCTTCATCAAGTGATGGAGCAGCTGAAAGCAGGGAAAGCAGGTTCTGAAAATGAGGAACAAAACCGGTTYCTGACATCTAGTGGTCAGAGGAGAGGCCCCCTGTGCGGAGCTCTGCTGTGCCAGTCAGGGCTGATTCCAGAGCAGGTTCACTGCCCTCCTGACAATAATCTGTGTGCAAAGTGTGAGCCTTTCTGGGCAGGTCTGTCAAAGGCAGGGCTTTACATGCAATGGCTGAGCGATTCCAATTGCAGGCTGGGCAGGGAGAACAGCCCTTTGTGTGGGCTGATATCACACCAACAACAGCTCAGAGCTCCCGGCTTYTATCACAGCCCTTGGAGCTGCTCTCACCAATGATCACTGCCTGCATCCTTTGCTGCTCTGGGAAACGGCCAAGGCACGGTGAGAAAAGAGACCCAGGATGTCTGAAATGAGCAGGATCACTGAAAAAAGGGCAGGGGCACCCCCAGGGGCCCTGGGACATCCCGGAGCACACAGTTCCTGCTGTAGCTGTGCTCTCCTCTGATTGCAGCACGAAGGGATGGCACCTTTGGGCAAAACCGTCCCTTTTTTGCCCTTTATTCCCACCTTGGCCTCCAGATAGCCAGTTCCTGGGATTCCTTCTGGGCCCCTGGGACCATGATAGGCTCTTGATRCAAGATGCAGGATAATCTCAGCTTTCCTGGGCCATTCAGTGCTGCCCTCCATGGAAGAGCTGCCTCAGCCCTGCAGGAGCTCAGGGCTGGAAGAAATCCCATGGAGCTGGACAGGCTTTGTCCAGAGGAAAAGGCTCTGCCCCAGCAGGGCCTCATCTGCTCCCAGATCCCTCAGAAGGGGCTGTCACAGGATTGAGGAATGCTTTGGGGTTGGAAGGGATCATGAGGATGATCCCATCCCACCCCTGCCATGGCAGGGGTGGCACTGGATGGGCTTTGAGGTCCCTGCAATCCAAAGCATTCCAGGATTCTCTAAGTGTCCCAGCTTTTCCAGAGCTGGAGGAGCTGTGCTGACCAAGCAGGACAAACCATCAATTCTCACACTTCACCCTGGTTCATTTTGAGGACAGGCACAGTAAAACCCCTGCTCTGAGCTGTGCAGTCCTGTCAGGCCTAACAGATAGACAAGACTCCACCTGGATTGTCTCTGGGAGATCTCCAGATCCCTGATGGAAAAGCACATATTTGTATGAGAGGTGAGCTTTGCTTTGCGAGGTGTTGGCCCTGCACACCTGGGAGGACATTCCTGAGGGCCCAATTACAGACCCAAGACAAATGTTGAGCTAAAKAAATAAGGGCTAGCAAACCTCCTCCTCTTTCATCTGTGGCTTTTCCTCAGAACTGTTCTATTTCCCTAAGGAAAAAGAACTGGGGAATGTAACAGCAGGAAAAGAAAAGGCAAATGAAGTCGTGCTGCTTCCTCAGAGCAAACAGGCTGTGAGGATCTGCAAYGCAACCTTTGTTCTTCCAGAACATCCATCTTGCAGCCCAGAGCACTGGGAAGCTTTAGGAATGTCTGASAGCCTGAACAGGTTTCTCCTCACCCCACACAGTTTCAGGGAGTTTAAGGCCTCTCCAGGATTTCTGGTGTTCCCAGATGTTGCTTCAGGTGGGGAGAGCACAGAAAGTGCTGGATCACACTGACATTGCCTCATAAAATCATGGAATCAGTAAGGCTGGAGAAGACCTCAGAGTGCCTCAAGTCCAGCTGTGAACCCAGCACTGCCAAAGCCACCTCTAATCCATGTCCCCAGTGTGTTCCTGGCCTGAGGGTGGCAGAGGACAGAGGGAAACCAGCCGTGGWCCAAGGGATGTGCATCCTGCAGCAGCTCCAGGAGCTGGGCTGTCCCTGCCCTCTCCCCCATTCCCAGGGCCGCTCTGGGACAGGGCTCTGGGGACAGCCTGGCCCCACTTGTGGGATTTCAGAGTGGTAACAAAGAAGGAAATGTCATTTTAGGGAGTCAGTTCTGCAATGGATGGAGATGAATGAATTGAGGAGCTGAAGGCTGCTCTGAATGCTGCTCCAACGTTTCTGTGGATGGATGTGGAMAGGAGGGAAGGAAATGTCGCCACTAAACCTCAGAGAGACCTTCAGGAGATGTGGGGCAGGGCTGTTGGTCTGTCCTGGCTGCCAGGTCCATTAACAGCCTCATCCTGGGAACCAGCTGAAGGAGGCAGGACTGGCTCTCGTGGATGGGATGGATTTCTTTGAATTGATTTCCAGATATAAACACAATTATCAGAACTGTTCATTACCAGTGAATTATCTCCATGGAGTGTGGTTCCCCAGGATGGAAGACCTGCTCTGTCAGAAGTTTCAGAAATATCAAAATAAACCAAACAAGCCCACAAACTCAGAACAACAAGGGAAGCAAACCTGCCATAATTAGGTCCCAGGGGGTGCTTATTCCCAGCTCGACGGAGAAATTAAGTCAATACAATGGAATGGTTAAATATTGACTGAGCTGTAATATTTAATCAAGAAGGATTCATACTGCTTCTCTTTCAAAAGAGCTTGAGCTGCTTGTTTTATTGGCTTTTTAATCAATGCTTTAATTATATTGGTGCTCTAATTTCATAATAAGCTTACATTAATTAAGGCAGCTCTTCTATATGCAGAGAGTAATAGGAAAACCAAACCAAATAAGAGGAAAGTGATGTTCTCCTGCTCCAGAAGAGATGGAGACTGTGCTGTTTACACTCATTTACTCTTGCAAAGGGAAAYGATACCAGGGATTTGTGGGACCCAGAGTGACCAGGAATTCTTTCTTTATGCTTAGGTCAGCTCTGCCTCTGATTCAGTGAAAGATTTGCAGAAATAAGAACTTGGCTCAACATGGTTTGTACCAGGCTGTGCATCAGATTTCTGGGGGAAAGAAAAGTGTGTGGATATAATGGAAGATAAATGGGGATCCCCCCCAAAATGGGCCTCGGAATCTTCTGGTGGATGTCAGCTCTGCCAGAGGGATGAGGAGTGGAGAGGACTGAGCTGTTTGTTAAACAGGGACGTTTCTCCTGGTGCTTGGGACACTCACAGGTTCACACAGGCTGGGAAGAATCATTAAGTTTTCCCAGCATTTTTTCCTTCAGATGGGGAGTATTGGATGGATGCTTCACCTGAGCTGGTTCTCCTGGATCAGCAGAGGGTAGGGCACTGCCTGGATGAACAGCTCATTAAACATTAATCAGCTGATTAACACTGCTGATTAGCACTGCCCAGGTCTCACTGCCACTGTCCAAAAGCAGTGACTGCTCCAGGGTAAACATGGTTAGGATAAAAACCTGGAAAGAAAGACCTTTAGTGCTGTGGTTGGAATAAATCCAGGACTGTCCCAGTTCTTTGCCCAGCCCACCTCAGTGGCATTGGGGACACCTCAGGGCCTGTGGTGGCTGCAAGGTGCTCATGGCTGGACACTTCTCCTGCAGCCTAATTCCTGCTGCAAACGCCAATGGAAAAGCAATTGCTCATCTGTTTTTCCAGAGGCAGAAGGCAGGCAGGTTCCTCCTGCTGAGCAGTGGCTGGGGAAGGCTCCTGGTTTGGATTAGGACAGAGTGGGAGCAGCCAGCCCTGCTCCTGAGCCTACCTCAGCACGCCAGGGAAGGAGCGATTCCCTGGGACACAGAGAGCAGCCTTGTCTCAGCCAGAGGCACTAAAACCTTGTGGTGAGATCATGTCTTGGACCAGGCCGTGTTTGGAATGCCAGGAGGATGCTGTTATCCCAGGATTTCTTTGCCATGCAACCAGACCATTGCGAAGCTGGACCCTTTCAATACAAAGGATTTTCATTAATGAGGTCACAGTGGCTGGAAGGGCTCCTCTGTCCCCAGGGTCACAGTGGCTTTAATAATGCATTATTTCACACTTAGACATGATGTAGACAGAAGAGGACTTGTGTAGCCAGTGAGATAAGGTGTCCCAAAAGCAYTAAAAAATGTCTGTGACTGTATAAATAAGTTAGTGGGAACTGGAAAGGGATGTGTTGATCTGGCAGCTTTTTGGAGCTGCCCTCAGCTGATGTTGCCACATCTGGTGATTGTCATCTTCTATCAGCGTGAGGAGGCTGTGAGCTGTAAAGGGAARCTGTTTGCCTTGTGAGGATGCTTCATTGATTTTTATTAACACTGGGTTTTAGCTCTACCTGCTGCTGGAAGCTCAGCTCAGCCAGGGGCGTTCTCCAGCAATTCCATCACAAATCTTCCCAGTCACAGCCAGGGAAAGGGGTAAGAGTATCAACAGCACTGAGCTCCCTCTGCCAGGGCTGTGAAGGATGTCTCTATCAGTTATGGTGAGGGCACCAGGATGTCAGCGTCTCCTAAGCTGCAATTAAAAAGAATTAAGTGTTAAYACTTCTTTGGGAGGGTGGCAGTGGTGGACCTGCAGCAATAGCAAACACAGTGAAGGGATTTCTGCTCCCCCCCTGCTGTGGGGGTCCTGCCCCAGCACTCAGCCCTGGCAYGGGCTGCAGGGACAGCAGGACCTGCTGGGGCCCCTCAGAGCTGTCCCCACTGGGACAGGTCCCCAGGATGGCACAGGGGCCACAGCACAGCCAGCCCCACCCAGAAAAACCCCTTGTCCCACATTTCTGCCTGGACAGAGCCCTCAGGGGCTCCCTTGGACCCCCAAAAATGAGCTGAGGAGCAGGACCCATGGATGCTGTGCTCATGGAGATCCCCTCCTGTGAGACTGCCTTCAGAAACCACATCCAAATCTATGTCCTCGTGGGGATCTTCTGCCCTTCCCTCCTCCTCCTGCCCTTCCYTCCTCCTCCTGCCCTCAGCACTCCCTGCTCCGGCCCCACATCCCTGCTGGAGCTCTCCCTGCTGACATCCTGACAGCTCCTGTTCTGAGGGGGCAGCAGAGCCCCAGGAGCAGGACGGGGCTGAGGAAGGGCCCAGCCCTGCCAGAGCTGCAGGACAAGAAGGAGTTTGGCTCCTCAGGACACGCAGGGCTYGGCTGGGCTCGTCTGTTCCTCATGTGCACAGCTCTGGAGAGGGACAAGTGACCAAAACTGCCCCAAGGCAGGAGCACGGAGCAGTGGGGGAGCCTTGGATCAATGAGCAGTGGAACCAGAGCCCAGCAGGGCATCACCTCCAGTGCAAAATGTCCCCAGCTCCAGGACAAAATGTCCCCAGCTCTGGTGCAAAATGTCCCCAGCTCTGGTGCAAAATGTCCCCAACTCCGGGTCAAAATGTCCCCAACTCCAGGGCAGCCAAGCAGCCGGGAGCCTCTGCCCGATTGCCAACTTGGGCAGCCCCAGAGCAGTTACTCAACAGCAGCACTGAGTGGAAACTACAGACAGAACTACAGACAGAACTACAGACAGAACTACAGACAGAACTACAGACAGAACTACAGACAGAACTACAGACAGAACTACAGACAAAACTACAGACAAAACTATCTACAGAACTATCCACAAGACTACAGACAAAACTACAGACAAAACCACAGACAGAACTATAGACAAAATTACAGATAAAACCATAGACAAAACTATCTACAGAACTACCCACAAGACTACAGACAAAAYTACAGACAAAACTACAGACAAATATATCCACAGAACTATAGAGAAAGCTATCTACAGAACTGTCCTCAGAACTATAGACAAAACTATCCACAGAACCATCCACAGAACTATCCCCAGAAGTAACCCCAGATCCAGCTCCCAGAGGGCCGGGAGTCTCCAGGAAGGGAGGCCAGGGATGTCCAGGGGAAATGGGAGTCTCTGTTCCAGGCTCCTGACATGGTTTGACCCTGTCACTCAYGACATCCACTCACTCATCCTCCCCTGCTACAGCTGGAGAGAAAGAAAGAGAGAAAATTTGCTGAATGGCTCATGAGTTAGGGACCAGGAGAAAACACTCCGAGGGCAAAGCAGGCTCAACTKAGAGATACAAATTGAATTTATTACTAACAAAATCAGAGCAGAATAATGAGAAGTAAAATAAGCCCTTAAAAACATCTTTRTTTCCTCAACCCCTCCCTTCTTCCCCCCACCAGTGCAGGGAGACAGGGTGGATTGGCACAGCCCATGGAACCAGCTCTGGTTCTTTCTGCCCAAGCAGAGGAGGACATGAGGGGGTGGGATGGGGAACCCACCTCTGTGCTGGAGCTGTGTGAGTGACCTGAGAGGGAGGAGAGCAGCTGAGGAGAGGCCAGCCAAGAAGACTCTCAGTGTCGTTGTCAGAGAGACAAGAAGGTGATCAGGGCTCTCCCAGACATAAAAGTACTAAAATACTTTTTCTTCAAGCTTGGCAAGGGAACTTCTGCCCTGGCATTGCAGAGGTCAGGCAGTGACTGCTCTGCCCAGGGGCAGGAAAAGAGGGTCCYTGCCTTTGGCCAGCAGCAGGAAAGGGGTGACCCAGCACACTGGGCTGCATGGATCCCACAGCCTGACACAGACCCACACAAGTGTAAAGCTTTAGGAGACTCTGGAGTGTTGWCCACACTGATGCCATCAAGACACTGGAGTGTGGAGCTCGCCTGGATCTCTGGAGTGACAGAGGATGCCAGGAGGTGTCTGCATTCGAGGCTGAGGTGGGTCCAACAGGGGACAAATGGGAAAAGCTCTTCMGTGTGACTGGCCCAGAGGCCCCTTGTGCCCTTTGACTGCCTCAGGAGAGGGCACTTCAGGGACCCAAAAGGGTATTGATGGGCTTCTGGTGTAGCTACAGTGAATATGGAGATCAAACTCTTCTCCACTCTGCCTGGCCTCTCAGGAGATCCCTTCAKTGCAGGATTGCTGCTGGTTGAAGACCAACAGGTACCAGCTGCCATCAGGACAGTGCACCAGCAAAGCTCTGTTGGAATGCTGGAAACTTGGATTTTGGGATTTTAGTATATACTAATATATGTGAGCTAAGATGGAGGACTTTGGGCATTGTCTGAGTCTTTCTTMTCCACCTTCTTCTTCCTTCTTCTTCATCTTCTTCACCTTCTTCTTCATGGGTTTGGGTAGTTTTCTGTAATTGAGTGAAAAAGGTCCTCATTGCAGGCTTTGGGTGCAATGAGGTCATTGGATCAAAATTATAAATAATATAGGTGTCAGCTCGTTATTGTGTAATTATCACTTAAATAACCTTGGAAAGAGTTAGAGGTGCTCCATTTTACCTCATTTCTCTGACTTGCTAGTTAGAGCCCATAGCTCATGAGTGTGTAAATAGATAAATAATAAACATCCAAGTCTGAACTCGAAATCTACGTTTCCCATGTATTAATCCCAACTTGGCAAGGAAAAAAAGCAGCCAGAACCTTCACACAGCTCCATGGGTGAAGGTGTCTCCCAGTGCCCAGAGCAGCCTCAGGAGCCAGTTCTGCAGGTGCTGGAACTCGCTCCTGGCCCTGGTGTGAGCAGCTGGATCCTCAGCCGGGTGCTGGAGCAGGCTGGGAGACTCWGGGCTTTGGATGTCCCAGGGCAGGCTGATCTCAGCAGGAACCTTGTGGTTCCCCACATGGAGTGGTCGAGGTGTCTCCTGTCCAGGACACAGTGCAGGTGCTCCATGACATCCTCCAGGTGCTGCAGGAAACGCCTCCTGCACCAGTGGGACAGGGACAGGGTGTTCAGCAGGTGCCTCACCGTGGTCTTCAGGGCATGTGGGGAAAGGCTGTGTCCCCCAGGGCATGGGCCAGGAGCTGCAGGCACCTCAACAGAGGTGCAACTGTTACACAACTATTGTTAGATGTGCTGAGCAAAACAGAAAAACAATTGATTTTAAAAACAGCAGGGGATTTGTTGGAAGACTATTAAAAACTCAGCAGTTAGATGTAAAGGACAATGTGGAACCCAAATATAACAGTAGAAAGAGAAACAGCTGGAAAGCTGTCAGGAATGGATGGCAAAAGGGGTGGAAAGAGCCATTCCCAAAACTATAAACGGGTCAGCCTTATATGAAATCAAACAGGGTCCCCCTGAGTCTCCAGCTGAATTCCTGGAGCATTTGAGAGACACAATGTGCTGTAACATCCCACTGGATCCTGGATCCGAGGCAGGAATACAACAGTTAGTTGTATTTCTAACCTTGCAACTCAATAGCTGATATCACCTGAGTGCCCAGCGTGTCCAGGTGTGCAGTGCCCAACTCCCAGTGACAGCAATGTCCCCTCAGTGCCCAGTGACAGCAGAGCAATGTCCCCTCAGTGCCCAGCGTGTCCAGGTGTGCAGTGCCAAGGCCCTGTGCAGGGGCTGGGATGAGCAGAATCTTCTCTGATTCCCTGGAGAACACTCAGGGTCTCCTGTGTGGGCACATGGACACACACCTGAGGTGCCTCTTGCTCGGTCCTGCCCAGCCAGAGCTTCCACAGCCCCTCTGGAACACCTGGCATGGCCTGGGAATGCAGAGGGAAGGAATAGGAGGGAAAAGCATCTCTGCAGCCACCATGGTGTTCAGCAGCTGCTGTGCCAGGGGGTCACTGAGAGGGGCCACTGGAGCTCCTGGCAGAGGCTGCAGGGCAGGATTTCCCTGCCCCTCCTGAGCCCCACACATGCCCTGGTTTTGCCCGTGGTGTGAGGTGGGGTGGATGCCATCAGCTCCCAGCAGATCCAGCTGCTCCAGGGCTGATCCCTGGTGCTGGAGGCCCAAACCTTCAGCACTGCCTGCACAGCCAGACCTTCACCTGCTGAGTTCCCCTGCCCCTTCCCAGCCCCTGAGCCCTTGGTCTGGAGGTCACAGGAGCACGGGCTCCTGGGCCTTTCCCCCTCTCCCTTTGGAGGTGCAGGTTTGCCCTGTCACTGCACCAGCAGCCCCAGGGTCACACTGTGGGAGGGGACAGTGGCCCCTGGGGCTCAGCAGCCCTCACACCCTCCCAGTGCCATCCCACAGGTGAGCTCCTGCTGGGCACAAGGTTCTCCAGAGAAATCACCTGGATGGCAACCAGGAGCTCTTAGGAGAGAATCCCCAAGGGCTGTTCCCTGAGGGGCTTTTTGGGTCCCTGGTTCTGACAGCGGGAGGTGCCTCAGTTTCCCTTTTGCCTTTTCTGCTGCTCTTCTCAGAAGTGCTGGAGTACAGCAAGGCTGTTAAAGGAGATGGTGTTTAACTGGAGATTCCTTCCCATTCCTTGATCACCTGAAATGGTTTTGTCTTCTCCAGCTTCTSCATAAAGGAGTCTTTATTCATGGACACTGACCCTGACTCGTTTGAACATGCTGCAATAATTGCAATAATGAACTGAACTGCAGCTTCCTGCCTGACATATCCTGAATGGTTTAAGCAGTTTATCATGGCAGCACTGAACCCAAGAAATGCCAATACTTTATAGCACCCCTGATGTATCACATCATTCTCTGAGCCTATTACTGAGACCAGCAGAAGCAAATCCATGTCCTCAACGTTTTTCCAGTTTTTATCCCAGTCTTCTCCCTGTCATTTCTTCCCTTCTGCCCTCTGAACTGATGCTTGGTTTTCCTCCTTATAGGGGACAATAATTTTAAAATACTTGCAAGGTTAATTTCTCCAAGAGGGAGCAAATGCTGTGATCTCTCTCCATGTGAATAGGGCAGGAGCTAATTAATTTTAAAAATCCTCTCTGAAATGGAGTATAAGAAATAATAAATATTCCAAGCAGAATGTTGTAGATCTTTGGGATTAAAGTACGGGTTATGCACTTTCAAATAGATTTAATTTTGGCAGGTCTGTGTTGACAGGTCCTAATCTGGAGCCTGTTCCTGGTACTTGGAGATTTCTCTCACCAGAAGAAGCAATCCCCATTTTCAGTATTTTTCAGGCTTTTAGGTTCTCTCCGGTTCAAAGTGAGAGAAGACACTAAAATTGGCACCAGCACAGTGGGAGCTCACACAGTGTGGTAGGAAACAACATCCCCTCTCCCTCAGATCCCAGGGCTTTGGTCACTGGGTTCTTCACGCATCTTCCTGCATCCGTCTGTTCACAGCACTCCAGGCTCCTGCCTGTGCTCAAAMAGGCTCCCCTAGAAATGGTGAGAAAAAATGCTGCATCCTGGGGTCTGTGATGATGCTGCCTCCTGGATCCTGATAATGGAGTACCTTGAGGGCTGTGACTGCCCTTCCTGACCACTGGATTCAGCAAACCAGTTGTCCCTCCCCAGAGCAAGGCTTGGCCTCAGCCCCAGGTCAGCAGAGCCATCCTGAGGGAGGCAGGAGAAYCCCACAGGTTTTCCAGACACCTCCCACGTGCAGGATGCTCTGAGCTGGTTCCATGCCCCTGCACCAGGGAGGTCCCTGCTGCTCCCCAGGCACAGACGGTGACAGGGACATGGTGCCAGCCCAGGGGGCTCTGGATGATAATTCAGATTTAGAAATGAGGCTCTCTCCCCTCGTACAGGGGGGGAGAAGATGAAGAAATCTCTTCTTAATGAGAGCTGGGGTGTTTGAAGAATTCATCACTSGTGGTCTGCCTGATAACTTCATGGGAAGGGCTTGTGGAGGCCTCAGGGCATTGCCAGGAAAGTGAGGAAGCATTTCTGCACCAAAACACGGACACTGGGACAGGCTGATCACCTGATCTTCTCAGAGACGTGGTCGGTGCCCCAAGCCGGTCAATGTTTAGGAAAAGTTTGGGAATTGCCCTTGAAAACCTGCTTTAGCTTTTGGTCAGCCCTTAAATGTCAGAGCTGGACTGATCATGATCACTGCAGGTCATTTCAGCTGAAATAAACAGAACTGTTCTGTTCTGTTCTGTTCTGTTCTGTTCTGTTCTGTTCTGTTCTGTTCCATCCCAAGCTGCAGAAGTTCCTGGGGAAGCTGAGTGCAATAAAGACGAGCAGCAGGAACTGGAATGTGGCAGACAGGGAATTGTGTCCTCCCCACGAGCAATCTGAGGCTGATGAATTCCTTGTTCATTCTCTATCTGACACCACCTCTCTGAAAGTTTAATTTCAACAATCTGCAGATGCCAAAGCTGCTGGTGGCAGCCTGGAAGCTCCACAGCCCCACGTGTGGGACATGCCAGGCCAGGGATGAGCAAAGGCCAGAGGGAAGGATGCTCTTGCTATTCCGTTCACATTTCTCACTGAACATGCAGATGAGTTTAATTTCTATTTAATCAGCCTCTGCAAACAGCAATCACTTGAGATTTTTCCTGCCTCACATGCAGTGATTACCCTTCTTWCACCAGCACTGCTCGTACCAGGCTGGGGCTCTCAGCCCCTTCAGGTGACATCTTTCACTTCAAGGAGGTTCTGCTGCTTTGCTGTGAAACCAACTCTGTGAGCTGGAACTGGTTGGATCTGGAGGTGGCTTGGTGGCATYGTGTTCTCCTTGGGGCTGAGGTGCCTCTGGGAYCTCTGCTCTGCCCCTGGAGCAGTGMCAGGAGTGGAGACATCGGTGGAGCCTTGTCCGTGTCACCCCTCACTACAGGGGGGTGTCCCC
>QVAJ01000467.1:326718-347116 GCA_003546035.1 Mixornis gularis | reverse complement strand
CCCAATCCCAATCCCAATCCCAATCCCAATCCCAATCCCAATCCCAATCCCAATCCCAATCCCTTTCCTGCTGCCCACGCTGGATCAGCCCAGGGCTGGGGGGTCTCTGGGTCAGCCTGGACCTGCCTGGGGAAAGTGTGGGGTCAAAGCAGGACACTGCTGCAGGTCTGAGCCTGGGGAGCCCAGCCATGGCCAGAGGGGTTGTACCTGGATTTCACTCAGGGTAAGGAAAGGTTCTTTTCTTCAGGACTTGTATTTCAGTAATTAAATTCCAGGCCTGGCCAGACTCCATTTAAACAAAGCAAGGAGCCAGGGTGTGAAGTGCTGTTCTGTGTGATGACCTAATCCAAATCCAACAAAGTCTGGGAATGTTTCCACTGACTCCCTGGGAGCTGGATTAGACCTGCACCATTGCTCCTGCCCAGTGCTGGTGCCTGGTCCCACAGCAGCAGCAGCCCCCAAAARTCCTGATGGGGCACAGCTGAAGGATGGGGCTTTTGGTTGGTGCTTCCACCTGCATTTCTCCATTAATGGAGTATTAAATTAACCATTCAAATCTCCATTAATGGAGAGTATTGACATGACAAGGGAGATGAACAGGATTTGGTGGAGCTGGGACAAYGGTTGCATTTGTGGGATGGTTCTGGAGGGATAAAGCAGTTTGCTCTCAGGCCAGCTGTGGGGTACTTTTCCTTTTTGAATGCTGCTTTTCTCCTGCAGCCAGGGGTGATTTCCTGGTGGTGTCAYACTGAGCTGTGCTCACCTCTCCAAGGGCTGGTGGGCAGAGGATCTGGAGGAGCAGCAAATTTCAATTTCTGGACAGATCTGGTGGCTGAAAGTCAAGGTACAAGCCTGGCTTTTGACTGAGGGCACTGAACACACTGACCTGCAGGAGAACAGCTCTCAGTGTGGGGTGCAGGTTTCTCCTTCCAGCCCAGAATTCCTTCAATTGCTCACTCCTCCTATGGTAAATATACAGGAATTCCTGGAGTCCATTTGATTCATTCCTGTAATAAATCCGGGCTCATTCCTGAGCCATTCATTGGAACACTCTCCAATGCCAYGGGAGGTCGATGAGAGTATGCAGTGAGTGCCTTTTTTCACACTTTACAGATTTGGTAAACAAGGATTCCCTGCACCACTTGCTGTCCAGTGGCAATCCCTGCCTGATTTCAGGGATTGCATGGAACTGCTCAGGCCCAACCTGTCACAGGATCCCAGAGTGGTTTGGGCTGGAAAGGACCTTCGAGCCCATCTCATTCCATGGGCAGGGACACCTTCCCCTGTCCCAGGTTGCTCCAAGCCCCRGTGTCCAGCCTTGTCCTGCTGCTGTGGCTTGGCCCCACCTGGGGGAAGCTGATTTGCCAACCTCAACTCTTCCCTTTTCAGAGTGAATTTAGGCACCAGTGCCAGGAATGGTGATGTCAGTCATTAACCTCACTGTCACCTCCTCCAGCAGGACGTGCTGGGCTGGCTCCTGTGGAAGGAGGGCCCCAGGGAGGTGAGGAGATCTGGGATTGTTGAGGGACCAAGAGCTCTCCAGGACACCTGAGAGCAGTTAATCCTCACAGAGCAGCTCCTGGGCCTTGGCAGTACCAGAGTCAGGATTAAAGCTGTGCTCAACATCCCCCTGCCAGCAGTAACAGTGCCCCAAGCCCACCCCAGCTCAGGGATCAGCCTCTGCCCCTCTGGGAGGGATAAAAAAGGCTTTTAAAGCAAGTGCTGACCTTTCTCTCTGAGATCTGACCAGCTGTGGCTTTGCCTTCCAGAGAAGTTCAGTCCCTCCCTTTGGCTTCCTGTGCATCTGGAATTGCTGATCCCATTTCTCCAGCCAGGAGCTCCTTCTGTAGTAACAGGCTTTTAAATATGTAAATCTATTTTCAAAGCAAAATAACCTCCCCCAAACGTTCATGTATCTCTCAGAAGGAATAAAGGGTCTCTGTCCTAATATTTTATGCAAATCTTGCTTTTGCTCTTGTACTCGGGCACGAATAAATATCAGTGCTTCAAAAGAGGAAAAAAAGCTTCATCAAAAGAAAAAAACCTTTATTTCTATTGCATAAATAATGGTAAAATTAAAATATTTTTATACAGATTATATATTTACAGTAGAGTTTGGTTAGAGGGAACAGCTGATACATATGGCATTCAGTTTTCCTTTATACACTCCTTTATACACTCAGATTACTCGCAATAACATAGGATTTATTTCAGTTGCATGCCCATTTAATTTATATTAATATTTACAGTATTTTGTACAAAGGTTTTTTTTTTTTTTTTTTTTTTTTTTTTTACTATTACGCTGCTGACTTTGTGAATTTTTGTCTTTAATTAAAAAGCCATGTCTTTCGTTAACGAGCCAAAAAAACCCGGTGAGTTTACAAATGAACAGTAAATGGCTGGAAAACATGAGATGGTGACACAAGGGRGACACAGGGATTAGTGRAGAACTTCCTAGAGATGAATCAGGATTGATTCCTCAGATCCTCCTGTGGATTAAATGGCAACAGGCTGGGTCCTGGGCTTACTCCACTTGCAGCCAATTAACTCTAATGAGTTATTTCTGATGACCCTGGGGCCCACCAGTAACCTGCTCTCCCTTCCTCCCCCAGCCAAGATAAATCTGAACAGGAGCTGGAAGAGCTTTGGCTGCTCTGGAAGGGATGCTCAGGAATGTGACCCCATCCTCGGGCTGCTGCTTCCTGTGGAAATAGGGGCAGGAATTTGGGGATTGATGTCAGTAACACCACCTGCACCCTTTGGAATTGCCCCCAGGAGGGACAGGACGTGCCCAAGTGCTGGTGGCACCAGATGGGGGCTCCTGGAGCCACCCCAGAGCTTCCCAAGGTCTCCTGGCTGGCTGATGGAGACACAGGACCAGCTGGGAAAGGAAAGCTGGAACATGGATCTCACCTAAAGCAGGGCAAATCCAGCTGCTGGTTTGGGATGCTGGCAAAGACAGGCCAGGAACAGCTGGGGAAATAATTGGGTGGGAAATGGCCATTTCATTTAGCAATGGTCTTCAAGGCTACAAAGTATTTCGGTCTGTCTTGACAGAAAATAAATAAAAAAAACCCCTTGTAGTACTTTCATCATCAAATTGTCAAGTACTGAGCTCTAGATCCAGGGAATTTCTTTTTTCTCCTTTCTCCTTCTTCTGGGGCTGCAATTGTTTCAAAGTAAAGATGCCAAATTACAGCAGTTTTCCAGACTTTTGCCACGGGAAAGGTGTAAGTGGAGCACACATCCAATTAAAATGGTGTTAGATTTTCTGCCCCCCTTGCTCTTGGTAAAGCTTCTGCCCTTCCTAGAGCTGCCTAAAATGTCCTTCTTGAACTGGAGAAGTACAGACCCCATCCTTATAAACAGCCAACAACAGAAAGAGATGGAAACGTTGTGAAACTTTTCTTTTTCTGCATTAAATTCCTGTGAAAGGAAYAGGTTTTAAGTGATGCCAGGGAAATGTAATTGCACTGTCAGAGCACAGGAGGGTAAAATAATAGATTGAAACCCAGCAAGTTCTGTACGTCTTCATCAGTGGAATGGAAGCGTGATTCAGAGCCAAGAAAAAAAGACACTTCATCAGATTCTCATTTTRGAAGAGTTGGTTTTTCTTCTTTCAAACACTCATCCATAAAGCAGGAACTAAATCATGGATTACAGGGGTGGGTAAAATAAGGGACTTCATTCTTAGAGATTTTAATGTAATTCCTCCCACTGCTTCTCCCCTCGCTGCTCCAGGGCTGATGGGGGCTGTGCTCCTGTCACCTCGGGGAGGTGACAGCCCTGGCAGCTCCCAGCACGTGCAGGGGATCAGTTTTCCATGGGAAAAGCTGAGCGTCCCCTCCTTGTCCCAGGGCCCTCGCCGAGACTGGAGCCCCTCCCAGGAGATGTTTCTCTCTTCTGCAACAGGCAGGAGGATGCAGAGTGGGCTTTTGGGACAAAATATTCCTGTGCTCCAATGGACAAAGGACCTCATCCCAACAGATTTCAGCCGTCTAGAGGGCAGCCTCGGGAGTTTTTCTACCTTGGCTTGCTTTCCTTGCTTCCTACCCTAGTTCTGGGTTTAAAACCCCTCTTTACTCGGCTCAGCTTAAAAAGGAGGATATCCAAACTGCTGGGATTAAAGCAACTAACATCCAGCCCTTCCAGTGCACCTGTCCAGCAGGTGAAACCTCTGGATAACCGGGATGGAATCTCTCAAATGAACTGGATTACACCCAGATATTCAGCTCTGGCTCACCGGGGAGCAGGGACAGGAGCTGGGGGTCCTCCTCCCTCCCACCCTCCTGCTCACCCTGGGCCTGGGGTCTGTGATGAGTGTCCCAGGTGCTGGCAGTGACTGGGGGGTTTGGGGGTGCCAGTGAGCAGGAAGGAGAATTATTTTGTGAACTCTCTTGAATTCCCTATCACCTCAAAATGTGAGGATCACAATCCTAACAAAGCCAAGCCTTCCTAATTTAAATCTTTCAATTATGTTGATATTGCTTCTGCTCAGAAATTCCTCCTCAGTGGAGCACTCGTGRAGGGGCCAGGCTCCCGTGGGTGGCACTGGAGGTGACACACCTCCCAGGTGTCACCGGCTCTGAGCAGGATCTGGCTCTCCAGGGCCACCAGCACCACCATCATGGAATATCCTGAGTTGGAAGGGRCCCACAAGGGCCTCAAGTCCAGCTGCTGGCTGTGCACAGGACAAAGCCACTGTGCCTGTCCTGCCTGGCCACTCCCCAGCTGTGGTTTCCTCATGGCTGCCCTGAGGGAATGGCTCTGGCTCTGACAGGTGAGCAGTGTTCCTTCAGCAGCTTTTGCTGGAATTCACTTCCCCACGGCATCCAAATTATTTCGGCATTATTTCGGAGAGGCTGCTGTTCCTTCTGCTGGCGTTTCCAGGAGCAGGGAATCAGGACCACTGCTAAAGCCAGTGGTGGRAGCCAAGGTCAGTGGTGATCAGGGGTGCAGCCTTGTAGGAGCAGGAACCCAAATCCTTCCCAGCAGAGCTCGATCCCCACATGGAGAACCATCCCAGTGTCCTCAGCAAGCCCAGGACAGGCAGTGCTCAGGCTGAGTGGATTTCACTCCCTCCTGAACGAAACCAAAGCCTCTCTTGGGCTGAAATCATCACGTCCCTCTGGAAGCCTTCCCTGCACGTCAATCCCCTTAATTACACACAGTTTTCTGTGGCCAGGCCAACAGAGTTGCTCACAAATTCCCAATAATTTTCTAATCCCTGCAAAGCCCCTGTCCCAGTGCTGGGAGCTGTGTGCCCATCCCTGGAAGTCTGGGATCGTGTGTGCTCTGCCACGGTGGCACCCATGTCATGAACAGCCAGGGTTGCCATGGCAATCTCCTGTTCCTCCAGAACTGCAGGGCTGAAAAGACACTTCAATCCTCCTGGAACTGGCAAGAGCAGAAGTTTAGAGCTTTTTCTGACAGCTCTGCTGCAGTCTGGGTATTTTTTAAAGTATGTTAATTAGCACTTAAATAGGGTTTTTTTCCCATAAAGTAAGGGATGTGGGGTTTTTATTTTTATGTCTTTGATTCTTCTGCTTTCTCCCCCCTCAGCTTTTGCCATCAGGTTCCAATCAGAATTTTACTGCTCTATTTTTACCTCCTGTCTGTAAAAGCAGCAAAAAGCCCTATTTTTCCCCTCTTGTGTAGAAAAAAAAAAAGAAAAAGATAAATGGATGTTACATAAATGGAGCCAGGGAGGGAGGTAGGAGACATCCAATGCTGCTGGATGAGAAGTTTGTAGGGAAGGAAAGGATGGAATARCTTGGCCTGATCCACCCTGCATTGCCAGGAGTCACTGATTAAAGAAGGGATCTCTTCACAATGCCTGGGGATGGAGGAAGGCTGCTCTAGGAAGGGAAAGGAGACCTCTGGCAAGACATGACCCTGATTCACAATGGAAAAGTGAGGTTCCCTACAGAAAAATCACCCCCCAAAGCCCCCAAAATCCTGTACCCAGTAAAATCAGTGGGGAGTTGTGCAATGAACTCTACTGACACCAGGCTATGGCTTTTACCAATATATTCATTATAGGTTTGGTTTTACAAATGGAGCTGCGAGGGGAAGGGCTGGGCTGGAGAATGGCTGTATTTACAAGGGTTTATGGAGCATGCAGGAGGGAATTCTGGAGCCTTCCAGAAAGCTCCCAGGAACACAGACAATCCTTGTCCATGAGTGCTGCTGGGCCTGGGGTCTGCTGGGGGTTTGTGGCCTGTGGGTGAGGAAATGTGGGGAAACGCCTGGTTTGGGCTTGTGGGTTTGGGGTTGTGGGTTTGGGGTTGTGGGTTTGGGGGTTGTGGGTTTGGGTTTGGGGTTTGGGGTTGTGGGTTTGGGCTCAGTGGAGGCACTGCTCTGCCCCATGCTCCCCCCATCCCTCCCCTCCACCTCCACCTGCCCACGCTCACTCCAGCACAATCCCAGGGACAAAATGAGTGTTCCTTGGTGGCAATATTTAGACTCTTTTCCCACAGCTGCCACCTTTCCACAGACCCCTGAGACCTAACAGTGGGGATGAGTTTCCTTGAAATGATCTCCAGTCTCATTATTTGCAATGCCCAGCACAGAAAATGTGTCTGGGCTCCCCRGCACTGAGAATATCCCACAGATATTCTGCTGCTGCCCTGTAGCAATTGGAAATCTCTCCATCTTCTGGGAGACAGAATAATTTTTAAATGGAACATCCTGCAGTTCACCTCTATGGGTCACAGCAGAACAGAAATGCAGGTGTTGTGTGTTTGGGAAAGGCAGAAAAAAACAACTCAGCTGCTGTGGAAAAGGTATTGTCTTGGGATGGAGGAGACACCAGGAAAATGGCAGGARAAGGTGGAGGTGGGAGACTGAGACACCTAGAAGTGACTTGAGTTTAAAGGGGTGGTGGGAGACAGGACAACGACCAGCAGATTTTTAAATTAGGCTSCTAAAAATACAGGTAAATGTTGTCAGTCAGACTGGTAGAAAAGAAAGAGCTGGAATGAGTGTTGGGGATGGATCCAGTGTAAGCCAATGGCCGCAGTGTGGGATGAGGGAGGCTGGGGCTGTGCACCCCTAGGAGAGCCATCCTGTGGCACAGGGAACAGTTACCTCCACTTCCAGGAGCARCATCTCAGCGTTCCTGGGTGTGCCTGGAGCTCTCCCAGCACAGCCACCCCACTCCAACACCCGAGTGCCTCCATGGAACTCTCCTGGAGCACTCCATGATCACCAGCTGGGAAACCCCTCCCAGCAGGGCAGGAGATCACCTCTGTCCTGGTGTGGCACCCAGGGGCACAGTTCATCCAAAGGGAAATGCATGGATTGGTGTCAAGTTTCAAAGGAAAAACACCTTCCCAAGTAATCCTGGCTCCTTGCACTTCCCGTGTGGTGTCCCTGCTCTGCATCATTCCATCTTCTCCTTGCTGCTCCTGAAAATGTGTTCCAGGAAAACCACCCAACGCTCCCCAGATCTGGAAGTCTGATACACTTCAAACACACRGGGGTGGGCTCAGGTTTGGTTCCTTCTTCTCCTGCTGAGCTCGGCTTTTCCCATGGCCCCCTTTGGAGCCTGCCCATGGGATGGGGGTGGTGGGATGGATCCTGGGAGGGAATGGAGAAGTTGGCTGGTCAAATCCACACTTTAACACGTGGGTAAAAATAAAACCTCCCCCACAGGACGGTGTCTGCCTCGGAGGTTTCACTGCAGATCATAACCAGGCCACATGAAATGGAATAAATTACAATTGTGCAGGCAAGGAGAGGGGAGGAAAGCTCAGGAAGAGCTTCCCTCAGGATTTTCACCTGGGAAAAAAAATCTTGAGGACCGACAAAGAAGAAGGGTAAAACTGCTGGAGAGGAAATGCTGAATATGCAGAGAGGCCCGAGGAGAGGGAGGTTTAGCTGGCGCTGGTGGTGGCAGAGTCCCTTGGAAGACTTTGCACAAGTTCAGCAATGCCCAGGTGGGAAAACAAGGGGTGCTCCTCAAGCCCTGATTCACAGTCGGAAAAAAATGGCCAACAGACTCCTGCTACCCCACAGTCTCACGTCAAAGGTGGAGTTGATGAAGCAAAAAATAGACATTTTGTATGGTGCTGGCGAATTCTCCCCTTTTTTTTCCTCAGAAAATACTGTACAAGGATGCTCTAGCTCCCCTCTAATGCCGTAAACTCCATGGCATGGTCATAAGGGAAACGGAAAGTGAAGCTGGAACACGTGGAACAAAAGGAACAGAACTTGCTTGTGGCAATGCTACCATCAACTTCCTGGGAATGTGGGCCCGGCGGGAGCTCCGTGGGATAGTCAGTGGGCCCTGGGATAAGGACAAGTCACGGGGCCGGGCCCCCTCCAAACCGCAGAGCGCCGGATCCACGTCTCCTCACGTCGCCATTGCTGTTTCGAAGCAATAATTCGGGACTCCTGGATATGGGATTATTGCATTAGGAAACAAAACCTTTAAAGCATTAGAACAGCCCTTTGATGTCCCTGCCAAAAGGATGTGGTTGGTTCACAGGACACGCCGCTGGCTCAGGCTCCTGCCGCAGGCGCCGGCTGTGCCCGCGTGTCGSTGCCGTGGGATCGGGGCGGGAGCTCTCCCGGGGTGCGCATGCATGGCGGCCATCCCGCTGCCAGGACCTCTCGGGGCCGTGCCAGCCCTACTCCATGCCGCTGCGCAGGATCTGGTTGGCCGCGATCAGCATCACGCTGATGATGAAGGCCATGGCGAAGGCGCAGATCAGGCTCTTGCGCACGCACGTCTGGCGGTTCTGCTTCTGGGCGTGCACTGCGGGGACAAGGCAGCGTCAGACGGGGCACACGGGGCTGTGCTCCCTCCTGCAGCAGCTCGGGAACGCTCCTGGGCTCTCACTRGAACCCTCACTGACACCTCTCCCTGCTGGGACATTCCCAAACAACCCACCCAACCTTCCARGACTCCCAAACCAGCCCATCCCAGTCCTTCCTAACCCTTCAGGAACTCCTCTCCCTCATCATGGCTTTAAATCCCTTTAAATGCTCACAGGGGTATTTGGGGTTGGCTGAGTATTTGTTTTAAGGTCTTTGTGAAGCTGGAATCACAGAATGGGTTGGGTTGGGTTGGGTTGGGTTGGGTTGGGTTGGGTTGGGTTGGAAGTGACCTCAAAGCTCATCTTTGTCCCATGGGCAGGGACACCTTCCACTGTCCCAGGCTGCTCCAAGCCCCAGTGTCCAACCTGGCCTTGGACACTCCCAGGGATCCAGGGGAAGCCACAGTTTCTCTGGGCACCCTGTGCCAGGGCCTGCCCACCCTCACAGGGAACACTTTCCTCCTCCCAGTCTCTGACGGAAACTTCCACTCTTTTAGTGTGAACTAAGTTGTCTCTGAAGTTCTCTATTAGCAATTATCGACCTTGTGTGAATCCCTCCRACTCATCCAGGTCAACTGGGAATGAGTGGAAAATCAAGAAGTGCTCCCTCATGACACTCAGGCTCCYACTGAGACAATTCCCAGGAGTATCCATGGTACATGAGTCACTTTTCCAAACTGTTCTAGGTTTTCTGTGCTTAAGCCAAATCCGATTTATTAAAAACCTTTCCAAGTGAATGCTTCCAGAATAATTGTCAAAAGACGTGAGAGCAGCAATTAAAAAGCAGACAGAGTTGGGATTTTTAGCACTTATTTCATTTAATTTTACTTTTTGCTAAGCTCATCAGTGAGAATTCATGCTGTGACTTAATAAAGCCAGTCCATGACTCTGCCTTGGCCTCCCCACAGCTGAATGTCAGAACCACGTCTGGTGTTGGGGCACTGTGGAGATTTGTTTGCAAAGGCCTTGAAGGTTCCCCCAGGCAATCCTGGGGTGGTTATGGCTGGAACAGCCCAATTATCACCCCAGCTCCACCACCATGGTCACCACTAAACTGCCCTAAGTGCCACATCCACGCTTTTTGGACACGTCCAGGGATGGGGATTGTTGGACAACCCTTTCAGTGAAGAAATTTTTCCTGTTTTCTAATCTAAACCTCCCCTGGCCCCGCCTGAGGCCGTTCCCTCTCCTCCTGTCCCTGTTCCCTGGGAGCAGAGCCCGACCCCCCCGGCTGTCCCCTCCTGTCAGGGACTTGTGCAGAGCCACAAGGTCCCCCCTGAGCCTCCTTTTCTCCAGGCTGAGCCCCTTTCCCAGCTCCCTCAGCTGCTCCTGGGGCTCCAGACCCTTCCCAGCTCTGTTCCCTTCCCTGGACACGCTCCAGCCCCTCAGGGTCTGCCTTGTCCTGAGGGGCCCAGGACTGACCCCAGGACTGGAGGTGCCCCAGCAGTGCCAGCACAGGGGACAGGCCCTGCCCTGGTCCTGGCACAGCCCAGGTGCCATCGGCCTTTTTGGCCACCTGGGCACACCTGGGCTCATGTCCAAAGTCCCCAGGGCCTTTCCCAGCTGTCCAGCTCCTCTGTCCCAGCCTGGAGCATTCCATGGGCTGATGTGTCCCATGGAACAAGTGCAGGACCTGGCACTTGGCCTTGCTGACCYTCATCTAAGTGGCCTGTCCAGGGCAGTCAGGGAAAGGCAGGAAATCATCCCACACAGGATGGGGAGCTCTGCCCAGCTGCTCTGGGCCTTGCTTTGTTCTTTGGCCTTGGTTTGCCCTGGGAAGGGACGTCCCTGCCACCTTTTCCTCATGGGTGGTCTTGTGATGACGGGACACTTTCAGATGGGTGACAACAACCCCAAACCAAACCTAAAATGCATCCAAGGACAGGCCCYAGGTGCCCATGTTTGGAAAGCTGGAAAGGGGAATATTTTTAGAATACATGGAAAAACCCCTTGTTCTGATCCAGTCTTGAACCTCATGGCACAGAGAGCCCTGGATGCTGGGTTTTGAATCCCAGTTTGCTCCCCCATCACTTCCTCTGGCTGGTGCTCAGCAGTGCCTGTGYCCCAATCCCAGTTCCCAGTGGCCCCAGCTCAGTGCCAGAGGCACAGAACCCTCCTTAGGGAGGGCTGGAGCCATCCTGCCCTGGGCAGGGAATGTCAGTGAGGCCTCGCTGTGTTCTGGCAGGGAATGGAATCGCCCCTGCCAGCAGCTCTACCWAACTCCTCACTCTCTGCTTGCACTGCTCTGCTCCTGGATTCCTTCTCTGGCTTTTATAAACCACACAGGACCAATGCTGTGGCTCCCTGGCTTTGTGCATGGTGCCCTGGTGCTTTGAAAACCTTGTTCCTGCCCAGCCTTAGTTATTTTTTTAATGTATTTTTCTATTATTTCTGTATTTTGAAAGTGCTCCCAGGCGGCAGAGAAATCAGTGACACCACCAGCACTGCTGGGTGGGGCTGCTGATGGGAACTGCAGCCCAAGGCTGGGCAAGGGTTTATTGGGATAACAAACTCAGCTCTTCAGAGGAAAAGAGTGAAACATGCTCGGTGTTTTTGCAGAAATGTTCCTGCATTGAACAACTTCTTGAGGGCTCTGTTATAAAACAGAGCCTGAAGGCAGCAGGATGCAGAAAAGCCCCATTTACTGCTCTTTACCCACTGAAGGGACACCAAACATCCAAATTACCTACAAACAACCCCAGAGAAAGGGGAATATTTGTGGAGGGGCTGAAGGCCCAGCCAGACACTTTTGCTGTTGGTTGGGAATTACTCCACCAAGGAGATGGGATCAGCTCCCTTGAAATCCACAGGGAGACAGAGGAGCTGGAATTSCTGATGTCCTGATTCCTGGAATTCTTCCCTACCTGGTGCCCTCTTGAACATGAAGTTTCTCTAAATCCATAATCTTTGAGCACAGAATCTGCTTTTCCTGCTGGTTCCCATAGCTGGCATTGTCCCAGGGCTGGATGCCAACTTTTGGGTGCCAGTGGGAGCTTTTGCCACCCATGGGACACACCAGGGGTTGGATGTGGAGCTGGTTCATTGGACATGGGCAGAGCCTGAGGCTCCTCTGGAGAAATCCTCAACCCTTCTTAGGGGGAAGAGAGAGCCAGATGTTTCCAACATCCATCAGACCTCAGGAGGCAAAGACAAATCAAGGCTGGGTCATTCTTCATCTTCCCCACACTCCCAGACAGGCTGGTGAGGAGAACTCCCCCATTAGCACAGAGCATTGCCCCCAGARCTCCTCCAGCAGGACCTGGGGCTAATGGGGCCAGGCTGTTTCCAGGTCCTGATGGCCATGGTGGGTTTGGGATGTGCTCCCAGCACTGGGAGCCTTCTCTCCTGCAGGAAAACAGCTCCTCACAAGGAAAGCAGCAGTGTATTTATAGTGGCCTGTCCCAGCCCTGCCACAGGTGAGTGATGGTGGCTTGCTCTGGCTGCCTGCAGTTATTTTTGGTTTAACAGGTCAGTCTGTCATTCCCAAGCTGAGCTGGGCAGGACAGGGGGGGCAGGGAGGAGCTGCTGGCTGCACCCCGTGGATTTGGGGGTCATGGTGAGAGTGGGACCACCCTGGCAGGCAGCAGCAGTCCTGCAAGCACTGACACTGCTGTGCCACCAGCTCTRTGTCCTGAGTGCTGGATCAAGGGAACTGCCAGGAAAAGGCTGCTGGGCTGTAAATCTTTGGGAGCACAGAGTTGCTGCAGGTTGTCCTTTCCCTGTGTGCCATGAAATCACTCAGCATTCACCGTCCTGCCCTGAGCACTGATAAAAACAGAGATAAAGCTGACAGAACTGTGCCTCTGCCCTGGGTGTGTCCTTCCCCTGGATGTGACATCCTGCAAATGACTTCAATGTTCTGAGGGAGCTGAGGAAACCCTGGACTTGGCCCTGACTACAACACAAATATTTAATTTGGGGTAAACTGTGCAGTGAGAGGTGCAAGGTCTGTCATCCACACTGACACTGAAGAATATTTCATAGTCACAAAGAGCTTATTATCACATGATGGCATAACTGCATGACAGACACTTCATGGATTTGGTGATACTACCTGTACAATACTCCTCAACACCCAGGTGTGGAGAAGGGGAATGTCCAGGTGTGGAGAAGGGGAATGTCTCTGCCCACAGGGTTTGGGGCTGGTCTGGGATCCAAGAACACTCCCAGAGGTGACAGAGTGGAGATCCCCCTTTCACCAAGGTGCTCCTGAAAGTCTCTGCTCCCTTAGGAGATCCCCAAATCTCAGTGAGAACCACTGGGGCTCATCTTGGCTTCATTCCTCCCCAGGATTAAAGGCCCTTCAGTGGGGTGGATGATACATTAAATATAGAGGGGAATTGAAAGAAATATTTGAATTGTTATTTGAGGAGTTGAACTAGGAAAGGAAGTTCTTTTAGGGTRCARTTCATCTCATCCCAAGCTAGCACCTAAATTAAACTCAAGGAATTCCACCCAAAAAGCATCTCCTTCAGTGCACTAATTAGAGGTGAGTGACCCCCAGAGAGACACCCCAGGACAGCTGCCAGCTGTTCCTTAGTGCCACAGTCCATGGCATGTAATTCCTGCTGCCCTGTAGGGATCCTGGTGTTTGAGAACTGGGAGCTCTGAGGGCACTGGTGGGTCATTCCTGGCCAGCCTGGAGAGCTGCAGGGACACAGCCTGTTCTTTCCTGGCAGGAATGCTCCTGTCAGAGYTGTCACAGACCACAGCTGTCCCCTTCCACTGAGACCTGGAGCAAAACTTTGCCCCATTGTTGACAGTTCGGCTGATCTTTATTCCCTGCTGGATTTGTGTGTGTTCCCAACATCTAAAAAAGGGTCTGTTTTGCTTCTAGGTTCTGCCTGGCACCAGCAATGCCAAAACATCCCACGAGAAAAGCTGTTCCTGCTGCACTTTTGGAAACTGGAGCTTCCAAAATGAGATGCTGAGCATTTGGGACCCAGGTTTTTTCTGGGATGGTTCAGCCAAGCTCCCAAAACCTTGCAGCAGTGACAGCTGGCTCCTGTCCCCAGGGATCAGCAGGTCAGTGGGCACCAACAGCTCCAGGCAAGGAAGGAACATCTCTTCCTCCCTGCTGCTCTCCGGGAGGAACACAAAAATTGTTGCTTGGCCTGATTCAGAGAGTGCTGCTGCTGCTGCCTCCCTCCTGTAGGTTTTTTAAAATTCAGCTCTGCTCCTCTAGCTTCTCTGCAGTGTTTAACAGAGGTGAGGCTGAGAATGGAGCTGCTGCATCCCATTCATCAGCCTGGCCTAGGACTGAGCTGTATCTTCATCCTCTGCTGTGTGTCCCTGCCTGGTGCCCTTTCAGAGCTGTTTGACCCCACAGAATGTCAGAATTCCCCCCAAATGGTCTCCATAAAGTGGGAYTGCTGGGTGGGAAATGCAGTGGCTCCACCAGGGCACAAACTCTGAGTTTCTCTGTTCCATTTCCCTGGGCTCTTCTGCACTTGAGATGATTTCATGGAATCATAGAACAGTTTGGGTTGGAAGACAACTTAAAAACCATCTCATTYCATGGGCAAGGACATCTTCCACTGTCCCAGGCTGCTCCAAGCCCTGTCCAACCTGGCCTTGGACACTGCCAGGGGTCCAGGGACAGCCACAGTCTGGATAACAAAGACCTGTTTGGTTGTTCCAAGCAGCARTACTTGGGAGCAGCACAAGTTCCTCTGGCCAAGGAAATGAAAATGCTTTTTCTGAGGTGGCTTAAAACGGGGAATGTCCATGCCAGTGTCAGCTCTGTCCAAGTACAAAATCCACTGTCGATCCCAGTGTCTGACTCTAATTCCTGATCCTCTGTGGCTCTGCTGGGGAAGGAAATGTTTCCCCTTCTCTGGCTGCCTCCAAGCACTGCTCAGCCCTTGACTTCTCACTCTCACGTGTTGAGAGGAGCTATGCTGGCTGAGGCAGGTCCTGACAGCTCAGAGCAAAAGGTGCCCAGGGCAGCAGGGCACGGAGGCATCACCACTGCTCACTGCTGGTGTGAYAGACAAGGAGAGGACTCCTCCCAGCTGTTCCCTGGGAGCCTTTTTGGGATTTGGAAGAGCCCAACAGAGCTTGGTAGAGCCTGCCAGTGCCAGTAAAGCCTTTCCATGGTGGGAYGAGGGAAATAAAGGTGTTTCTGTAGGGAAATTCAGCCTGGCTTAGACACTCACCTCAGCACCTCTGCCTGCATCCCACCAGAGAGAGGGGAAAGCCCCCAGTGCTTCATCCTTGTCCCTGGAAAAGGATCAGCTTTGCTGAGGGAGAGAAGTCTGGGGGCAGCTGTTGAGCTCTCTGTGTGTCCTTTCTCCTCACTCCAGAGTAACTCCCTGCCAACCCCATGCACCCTTGTCCCGGATCAGAGCGAGTTTCACAAACACAGGGAGAGGACAACTGAACAGAAACCCAGGGAATTTCTCTCTCACCTTCAAACTCCGTTTGGCAGTTGCCAGAGTTCTCATTCAAGCTCTCCTCCTCGTTGATGATGATGTTCTCAATGTCCTTCATGGTGAGGTGGTCACGGAAGGCGTGGTACAGGATGTGCTTCAGCTCCTCCAGCGTTATCCTCTGCATGTCAAACTGTGGGAGACAGCCCAGTCACACCAGGGGATGGGGCTCTGAGGAAAGCAGGCATGAGGGCAATGCCACAGTCCCCGGTTCATGTTTTATCAGMCTCATTTCAATGCCCTGGTGTGGTTTTTGCTCTTTGGGGCTGGTTTCCCTCTAAGAGTGAGTGCTGTAAATGGGTGCTGTCCCTGCCAGCTCCCTTGGCACTGGTGGAGCAGCAGRGAAATGCAGCCCTGTGCCAGGSATGGCCTCCCAGGCTGGAGAGACAGAAATCCAGTCCATCCCAACAAAGAGAAACCCCTCAGGGATTGCCCTGGTAGCTCTCACACCTTCCATGAGCCACAACGACCCTTTTTACCTTCCTAATCCCCCGGTTGTGCCTGGGTGGGAGGAACAAGCAGAGGACTCTTCCCTCTGAGATGATATCTGTTGTAGATCCAGCAGGAAATGCTGTTCTTACACCAACCATTAAACCCACAATTCCTGCTGAATGAGAACATTTTGCCCCAGAAGAACATTGGACACGTGGGGTTTGTGGCATTAATTAATCCCTGCTAATGGTGCAGCAGAGAGGAGACACACCCTGGCTGCTGAGCAGTGCCAGGGGAGCAGAGGAGTCTCTCTGAGTTTAGTAAGGAAGGATGGAAATGTTCCAAGTCCTGATGAGTTTTCTGAGAGCTGCAGAAGCTCCTCCTCTGTCCAGCCCCTCGACCTGAGGCCTTACAGCCCCAGAAGGGTTTGTCCACACCCCTCAGGGCCCTCCAGGGCTCCTCCATCCCACCTGAGCCCCCACCYACCCTCAGGACACCCCAAAAGGCCAAACCCCTCTGGTTCAATGCCCCAGTGGAGGGAGGGCAATGCCAACTCACACCCACTTCTGTCCCTGGAGCGTGGGGGACAGCAGGAAATTCCCATTCCTTCCCCAGCCTGGGGAGAGCAGGACAAACCAGGCAGGACAGGACAGGGAAGGGAATGGCTTCCACTGCCAGGGGTTTGATGGGATATTGGGCAGGAATTGTTCCCTGGCAGGTGGGCAGGCCCTGGCACAGGGTGCCCAGAGAAGCTGTGGCTGCCCCTGGATCCCTGGCAGTGTCCAAGGCCAGGTTGGACATTGGGGCTTGGAGCAGTCTGGGACAGTGGAAGGTGTCCCTGCCCATGGCAGGTGTGGAACTGGATGGGCTTTGAGGTCCCTCCCATCCCAAACCTTTCGGTGATCCTGATTCCCTGAAAGCAGAAAAACTAAAGCCACGAACTACAGCAAAGCCCAGATTTGTATTGGCCTCAGAGAACTCCCTGAGCCAGGAACTGGAAGAGAATTCCAGCAGAGGTTGAACATCAGCCCTCATGGGGTGGAATGGGATCACCATGCCCTGACAGGCTGCTCCTGCAGGTAGGAAATGAYTACGGGGATGGAATTATGGGTTTGTCACATGGATGGAATCAGGAAGGGGCTCAATTTCAGGTGGAGTTTCCCGGGATGAAGACTCCAAAGGAATGCAGGATGGGGTGTTGGGTGAGAAATCCTTGGATTTACCCCCATGCAACCAGCACAGCACAGGAGGGCTGGGAACCCTGGGCAGCTTCACTGCCCGCTGCAAACCTCCAGCAACACCCCCAGCACTGCTGCAAGGCAACCAGAGGAATTATCCCAAATTTCCACACCTTCAGTTGCCAGGAGAAACGCTTTTTGTCATGGAACAGGATGTGAAGAGCACAGCTGCTCCCTTTTCAACATTAAAGACAGCAGAGCAGGGCTGGTGAGATTTGTTCATGCACAACAAAGCAGGATGGAAATTGGTGATTAAATCCCAGAGGGATTTGCAGCCCAGCTTTGAACTGGGCACCAAGGAGCCACTGGTGACAATGGGGTGCTCACTATTTTTAGCTGAATCCCTGAGGAACAAGGACAGGAGAAACACCAGACCCATCAGTCCTGCTGCTCACAGAAATGCTTTTCATCTGGACAGAGCCAGGAACTTTGTCTCTGGTCCCTGCTGTCCACTTCCCTGCACATTTCCTGCAGCAGGATCGGGATGGGTGCAGGAAATAAGCGAAGGGAACTGGAGAAATTGGTGTTTCTGTGTATGCTGGATAAAACCAGATGGATGTGTGCAGATCTGCCTGCACACACGGGGATAGATGGGAATATTGCAGGGCCCACATTAAGCAAAGTGCACTTATCTTCCTTTGTTAACCCTTTGGAGGATGAATGATTTTGCATCCGTGCAATGAGCAGTGCTCAGGGAAGAAAACCCCAGGCTGAGCAGCTCAGGAGTGATGAGAATCCCAAGATGGTTTGGGTTGGAAGGACCTCAAAGCCCATCCAGTCCCACCCCTGCCATGGGCAGGGACACCTTCCACTGTCCCAGGCTGCTCCAAGCCCCAGTGTCCAACCTGGCCTTGGGCACTGCCAGGGATCCAGGGGCAGCCACAGCTGCTCTGGGCACCCTGTGCCAGGGCCTCCCCACCCTCCCAGGGAACAATTCCTTCCCAATATCCCATCCATCCCTGCCCTCTGGCAGTGGGAAGCCATTCCCTGTGTCCTGGCACTCCAGTTCCTGATGCAGTGTCCCTCTGTGCCTTCCCTGTGTCCCCTCCAGGCCCCGGGAGGTGCTGGGAGGTCTCTGCACAGCCTCCTGTTCCCCACTGCACAGCCCCAGCTCCCTCAGCCTCTGCTGCTCTCCCTCTCTCCCAGCATTGCCACTAAAAAACCTTTGCAGAGTTTTCTGTCCTGCTGCTCCAGGCTGGAGCACAAACACAACTCTGGGGATCAGCTCATCCTCAAATCGTGCCAGCAGTAATGACTTGAGGGGTTTGGGGTCTTCCTGTACCAGATAAAATCTGTCTGGAGGGAARGAATTTGTCTCTTGACAAATGCTCAACTGCTGCTGTATCTCAAATGTTATGCTAATAGAGAGAGAAAATATCTCTTTTTTTTATTGTTTTGTTGTCGTTTGTATCTTTTAGGAAGTGGAACAACCTCAAATGAGACTCAAAATCACCCTTGTTGGCTCACAGGAGYTGGACTCAGCGATCTTTGGGGGTCCCTTCCAAGTCAGAACATTGTCAGTCTGTGAATTTATGCAGTGATTTTTGGTCTCTTGGCAGGAGCAGGTCCTTGCTCCTGCTTTACTCCATGCAGGACCCCCATCCTCCCTGAGCTCTGTGTCACCCTGACACAGTGTCCAGGATGGCTCCAGCTCAGGGCAGGCAGGGACAGGCTCTGCTTGGGCTMCCAAGTAATTCCAATTACCACTGCTCTCCAACCCAGCAATTTCCCTGATTCACTTTTCAATTACTCCGGGTTTTATTGTGGTAATGACAGGAACCAGGGAGCAACTCTTAACTTTTATTGACTCTGCGGGGAGGAGAATGGGGCCTGTGGCAAGCTGGAAACTTTCTATAGGATTTATAATTAGGAGAAATCAATGGAGCTGCTTGTGAGCCTTGGAATAATTCACTGTGAGCAGTGAAACACAAACTGTGCTGGGGCTCAGGCTCCAGGTGCTGCTGTGAGTGGGAGCTATGGAAAACACCAGGAACTGGGCAGTGCAGCTCCTGAGGGACCCCTGAAGCTGGAGGATGTTGTCCCATGAGATATGTGGAAAGGAAAGTGAACCTGATCCAATYCAGCCTGTAGCTTTCTCTTGACTTAAAATTCCTGCAGGGAATGAATCCCTACTTCGGTTCCTTGAGTCTCCTTGATTGAAATTTCCCAAATTCGTGTCTGCCTTGCCTGTAGACCCCATTCCCAGGTGGTTCTGTGTCCTAACCTGGGCTCCTCTGCTCTGTGMAGGAATGGCCCAATGGGCCATTGTTCCTTGAAGGAGTTAAATGCTGAAATAGAACTTCTGATCATTTCATACCAGCTCAGCTTTAAAACAAGTGGGAGGCTCCTCTCTGGAATCCCAGGGTGGCCTTGCTGCCCTGCAGGAGGTGAGGCCAGGGGGACCCTGCAGTGGTGGGAGCAGGGGCTCTCTGGGGACCTGCAGGGTCTTTTAAGGCCACTTGACTCAACAAGAGGTGGCCCCGTCTGCTCTGGCAGGGAGGGTTTAGCTGGGAGAGCACTCAGACCCAGGTTCCCCACATAAACCACCTGGAAAGGTCAGCTGGTGCTGTTGAGGGCTYCAGGTGGAACAGGATTTTTTCCTCATGTCCTGAAAATTAATTCTGCAACCCCAAAAGCTTCAAAGAATCAGAGAATCATTTAGGCTGGAAAATGTCCTTGAGTCCAACCATGGGCCTGAGGCCAATCCCAGCACTAAACCAGGCCCAAAGCACCACACCTGCAGTGACCCCAATCCCAGCCCTAACCATGGCCCAAAGCACCACACCTGCAGTGACCCCAATCCCAGCACTAACCACGGCCCAAAGCACCACACCTGCAGTGACCCCAATCCCAGCACTAACCACGGCCCAAAGCACCGTGTCCATGTTTCACTGATGTCCTCTTTGGGCAGCCCTGGACAATCTCAGAGTAACAAACAAGGCCTTTGTTTTGCCCTCAGACCCTCTGCATGCCTTGAATAATCCCAGGGCAGATGCAGAGGGGCTCTGCCCACGCTGCCTCAATGGGGATGTGACCCCAAAAACACCTGGAGTCTGCAGAGCAGCTGGGCTTTGTGCACATGTATAGAAATATTTGTATGGAGAAATGTATTGTCTAATTATATATTATCATTATTGTTGTTGCCATTGTCATTGCCATTATTACTACTATTATGGTTACTGTTAACAAGATGTTGTTGTTATTACGCATTACTATTATTATTATTATTACTATTATTATTATTATTATTATAGTTACTTAGAGGGATGAAGCACCTCTCCTGTGAGAAGAGGCTGGGAAAATTGGGATTGTTCAGCCTGGAGAAGAGAAGGTTTGGGGTGACCTCACTGTGGCCTTCCAGGACCTGAAGAAGCCAACAAGGAAGATGGAGAGATACTTTGGACAAGGGATGGAGGGACAGGACACAGGGAATGGCTTCCCACTGCCAGAGGGCAGGGATGGATGGGATATTGGG
>QVAJ01000467.1:307789-320059 GCA_003546035.1 Mixornis gularis | reverse complement strand
GTCCCTGCCCATGGCAGGGGTGGCACTGGGTGGGCTTTGAGGTCCCTTCCAACCCAAACCATTCATGATCCCATGAATTCAGCAGTGACCAGAGCAGGCCTTACACCCCAAATTCTGCCAGCTGGCTCTGAGGGGCTGCTCTTCCCACATCCCYAGCATGGAGGACCAGGCTCTCCAGTCCCACAGCCAAGCTTTAATCCATCTGCACAGCCCTGCCACATGTGTAGGGACACGGCTCTGGCTCTGCCATCCTCTGCCAAACCTCCTTGTCCTCCCTGCCCTGATCCAAGGCTGCTCCCCTCAGTGCTCCCTCTCCCCCCCGAAACCACAACACAGAGCTGAATTTATTGGTGCTGGGAAAGGCTCAGCAATCAGAAAGAGCAGCTAATCCTGATGGTTCCAGTGATACAGCCCAAGGAAACACAGTCCTGTCCCACCCTGCTGACAGCTCCGCAGAAATATTGGGATCGTTTGTTTGGGTTCAAAGCTATCTGTGACAGGATGAGGGGATTCACTAAAACAGGATGTTTCCTACCTAGCAAAGGTGACATCTCCTTTTATTTGGAATGCCATAAACAACCTAAAATGTAGCAGTCCATAAAAACAGGGGAAAAAACAGCTGGAAAAGCAGCAGCRACTCTGTGCTCCACAGTAAAGGGATGTCCTGCCCCAGGACACTCTTTGTAAGGACAACACTTTTCACCCCTGGACTGATCATCCTCACACTGCAAGACACTTTCCCCTTGTGAAAATCACTGTGCCTGTGAACAAACCACAGGAGAATTCCTGCAACTCCCCGAAAAAAGGCTGGAGCCAGCTGGGACAGYGTTTTCTCATGAGTGACAAGGGACAGGAAAAGAGGAAATGGCCTCTTAGACTGGATATTGAGGAATATTTCTTCATGGAAAGGGTGTTCAGTCTGGTATAGACTGCCCRGGGAGTCACCATCCCTGGAAGGCTTAAAAAAATGGATGTGGTACTTGGGACATGGGTCAGTGGTGGCCTTGGCAATGCTGGGGGAGAGCTGGAGAGGGACTGGGGACAAGGGCTGGAGTGCCAGGACACAGGGAATGGCTTCCCACTGCCAGAGGGCAGGGATGGGTGGGATATTGGGCAGGAATTGTTCCCTGGCAGGGTGGGCAGGCCCTGGCACAGGGTGCCCAGAGCAGCTGTGATTGCCCCTGGATCCCTGGCAGTGCCCAAGGCCAGGCTGGACACTGGGGCTTGGAGCAGCCTGGGACAGTGGGAGGTGTTCCTGCCATGGTAGGGGTGGCACTGGATGGGCTTTGAGGTCCCTTCCCACCCAAACCACCCGGGCACTCTGTGATGCTGGATATGTAAAATGAGCTTTATGCCACACTGAAATCTTCCTCCCTCACTGATTCCTCCTGACACCAGACCATTCCCCTCCAATAATTCCCTATTTGTCATCATCCCACGGGGCCAAGGACCTCATCTGGAGCCTTGCTGAAGCCTCCTCTGCTCTGCAGGTACCAATCCAATTTTCTCACCAAATTATTAAATGTGTCAATAAAATCCAGCTTATTATAACCCTGGAGTCCTCAGCTTCTGCCCCAGCCCTGGAGAAGGACATGAACCTGCCACAGCTTGAGCAGGGATATTTTTCTAATAGGAAATGTCACTGATTAATGAAAAGTCTGAGCCCTGAGTTCATTAAAATTTGATTAATTAGAGGCCTAATGGTGAGAGAGAAGGCCCTTGCAGCTGGACTCGAGCTGACTGCAGACACTCACCCTGGCAGGGAGCAGGAGAAATGGCATTTATTGGTGTGATCAATTCCATCCCTGGAAGAAGAACCTGTTGTGAGGGACACCAGCACCAGCATCAGCTTTGGGGTGGCCTTTTGCCTGAAAGGAATCTTAATTTCGTCAGTCCTTGAGTCCAGTATTGGTTTCAGCAGTCCCTGAGTGCAGTTCCTTTGCAAATGTTACTTAATGTTTGTTATTTGCCTAAGAGCCTTGGCTCAACAGCAGCATTTTCATCCCATCCCATCTGCTGGAGAAATTCCTTCTTTTGCAAAATAAAAACTTACCGATTTTTCAGAAGAGGAAGCTGAGGACAGAGGCTGAAATCAATCCTGTGACACTCAGTGGAAGAAGGACCAGGCTGCAGAGCCAGGCTGTCCCGTGCCTTCCCTTCAGCCCTGACCTGGGAACATCTCCAGAGCTCCATTTGCAGAGGACRAAGCGTCTGCTCAAGCCCAGCTGAGACTGTCATCCCTGGATATTTGGGATCAYTTCCATCGTGCTGTGTGAGGGGAGGGGCTGAGCTTGCCGAGGATTTATCTTGACCTTTGCTCGTTCGTCTGAACAAATGCAAATCTTGCTGCATTCCTGCCCTACACAGTGACCCCCTGGGCTTGGGGTCAGGCCTGATGGATCCCYCCAGCTCTCAGGGGTGACACCCCCCAGTGCTGGGCTGCAGGAGAGCCCTTGGGAAAGGTCCTGCTCCTTTCCTTGCTTGGGGTCAGGCTCCACCACCAGCTCCATAAAGTCCTTTTCCCTTTCCCGTGGTGACACATGTCAAGTTTTCTGTTTTCCCTGCTCACAACAAGCTGCCTTTCCCTGCAGGAAATCTGCTCCCTGGCCAGCTGTTCCAGCTCATCAATTCCTGTCATCTCTGACACCTTTCCTGGAGCGCTTCATCCCGGTTTGAAATCCCTCAGGAGAGAGAAATCCACATCTGCTGAGGGTTTTGAGTGGCTCCTTTTCTGCCCCTTTTCTGTCCTGTTTGGCACAGCCACACCGAGGAGAAGTTGTGCTTTGCTGCCCTCCCAGTGTCCCCCCCCACCTGCTTTGTCATTTTCTGACAAAATTTAGTGCTTTGCTGCCCTCAGAATCATTTCACAACAGCTGATTTCACCAAGAGTGGGCAGAGGAAAGCAAAAAGAAAGGAACAAGCTAAAATGCACCGAGAGCTGCTGTTCTTTGGTAACTCAGAATTGCTGAATCACAGAATGGTTTGGGTTGGAAGGGACCTTAAAATCATCTCCTCCCCCGGGCAGGGACACCTTCACTAGACCAGGTTGGTCCAAGCCTGGTGTTTCATCATCTCTGTGATCCCTCTGTAACCTGCCCATTTACTGTGGATTAATTTTGCTGTCAGTGCTGGAGCCAGGCTGAAATATCTGCTCTCTACCTGAGTGTGTCAAGTGCACCTGGATTTTATCAGAGAGATAAAGAGAGCAGACTCTGTCATATCTGCTTGGAGCTCAGGCATCAAAACAGCTCCATTTCTCACTGATATTTTTTCCCAGTAAAGGGAAAATGTGGATTCTTCAGGATTTTGTTTTGGTTTTGTTGTTTGTTTTTCTTTTAAAATTCCATTTGTGCTTTTTCGGCATTGTGGTCAATTGAATCAAATTTGCATTTAGGCAACAAAAGTTCATAACAGACTCTGCCACCTTCTGTATTAAACCCTTTCTTTCCCTCTGCATGCTCTGGTTGGAGAAGTTTGATGTTGTTGATGATTTTCTGAGGGAAAAGCTGGAAAGAGCTGCCAGGAAGGGAGTCCCTGAGACCCAGAACTGCTCTGGATGTGTGTGTGCACATCCATATCAGAACTGATGTAATTAAAAGGAAGGCATTGCAAAATATAATTTGAAGCAGTTTGCAGCATTCATGCATAATTTTCAAATTATTTGGGAAGAGAGAAGTTATCAGAGTTGACAAGGCAATGTTATATGCAGCGAAAAGGAATAAAACTTAGTCTTCAGTTTATATATTCTGTCAATTAATAAAGGAATGGATATAAATGAGGTGCTCAGGATCTGGGAGAACAAAGGGGAATCTGCTTCTCTCAGAGCTTAAAGAGCCAAAGCAACACATGCTGGAGAAGATGGGTGAAGACATCCTGGGAATAGGTGTTACTGTTAGCTGCTCTTTAGAGGTGCTAATGAAAACTCCCTGAAATTAACGGGATCACAGGGAATCCTGAGGAGTCGATAAATTTCCGGGATTTGGCTGTGTGAATTTGACATGCCTCCATCAAGGAAATGTCATCACTCCTCACCTCAGCCCTGCAAACAGCTCCGGTAGATTTCCCTGAGCTAATTGCTCTTTAATAGTTTGTTGTGTGAGCACTCRCTAATTACAAGTCAGGCAGCTTTGTGAAAACATATCTGAAATATTCCTACAGGTGAGAAATGGGTTTGGGGAAGAAAGGAATTTTTGACAGAGTGTGGTTTGTGAGTCTTGGGTGATCTGAAGTCCTGCTTCAAATACCAGCACTGAGTCAGAGCGTTGTTGTCATTAGACATAAATAATTCATCAGGTGAAGCGATCCAGGTAGCTCTGGCCTTTCTCTGGGTGCTGCATTTGAAATTAAAAACAGCCCAACTCTTTATGCTGTTGTTTGTTTCTTAATTCTTGCAGGTTTTCCTCAGGCTCTGCCATTTGGGCCCAGCAYAGAACACAGAGGTTGTGATCCCAGACTGAGGCATTCCCACAGAGATGGGGAACAAGAGGAGCTGCAAAATGGGGCTGGGAGGGTGATCCAGGGATGTGGRCACTGCTGGTGGCACTGCTGAGACCCCTCAAACCCTGGGGTCACTCCTGGGCCCCTCAGGACAAKGCAGACCCTGAGGGGCTGGAGCGTGTCCAGGGAAGGGAGCAGAGCTGRRAAGGGTCTGGAGCCCCAGGAGCAGCTGAGGGAGCTGGGAAAGGGGCTCAGCCTGGAGAAAAGGAGGCTCAGGGGGGACCTTGTGGCTCTGCACAAGTCCCTGACAGGAGGGGACAGCCGGGGGGGTCGGGCTSTGCTCCCAGGGAACAGGGACAGGAGGAGAGGGAACGGCCTCAGGCKGGGCCAGGGGAGGCTCAGGGTGGACACCAGGAGGAATTTCCCCATGGAAAGGGTGGTCAGGCACTGGAACTACCCAGGGAGGTTTGGAGTCCCCATCCCTGGAGGTGCCCAAGGAAGGCCTGGAGGTGGCACTCAGTGCTCTGGGCTGGGGACAAGGTGGGGATGGGGCACAGGGTGGATTCAATGATCTTGGAGGGCTTTTCCAGCCCCAGTGATCCTGGGATTCTGTGTGGCCCATGTGCAGAAGTGCCAGGGCTGCTGCTGAGGCTCCTTAGGAGACAACAGCAATCCCAGCCAGCCCAAAGGGCAGGAAGTCCCTCCCACCCTTATACTGCATTTCTGCTTCTAACTTCAGCCTTGGCACAGACTTCCAGATCAGTGGAATGGGATAAACTCCCGGGAAGATGCAGACTTTGCTAACTGCAGAACAAAAGAAAARCCGGAAGGAATCCCCAGACATCATTGCTCCTGACTGTAATTTATGCAATAAAAATAAAACGTGATGGCCTAAATTGGAATTTTCTGSTGCCTCTGGGAGGATCAATTGGAGTTTTTATTCCATAATTAGACGCTAATGGTGCAATCCAYCACTCCAGGGCCATTCTGGGGCAATGGTGGGCTTTAGAGGTCGATGGGAAGCAAATTCCTGATGAAGTGTTGAATGCTGGAAGAGGAAATATTGAATATTGGAAGAGGAAATATTGAAGGCTGGAACAGGAAATATTGAATGCTGAAAGATGAGAGAGCTAGTGTTGGCTTTCAGARAACATCTGAGCTCGTTTTCTCCACTGCTGGTGGTGGAACTGTGGGGTCTGGACTGCTGAAGTTCAAAATAAGGGTCTAACACAGCTGCTATTTGCTTATCTCATGGAAAGGAAAAAGAGCATAATGTTCCCTTTTAGTATTCCCTAAATTCCATCTGTTKCCTTGGGAAGAAGTTTTCCTCCTGGTGGATGTAATAACCCATGGTGGACACGTGCATGGGCAGGTTCAGAGTGGATGTCAGTAGAAGAATCCCACCTTCAYTGCAGAGGAGAAGACGAGAGACCTCAAGTGAATAATTTGCCAAGTTATTTTGGGAAGTTCCGTGAACTTCCAGCACATCCAACTTGTGCTGTCAGGAAATTTCACACCTTGCAGGAGCAATCCTCTCCTTGGGSTTGCTCTGAAAGTGTCTCCTGTTTCACTTGTACCCTCCCCAGCTCCAGTCATCACCTTCCCAAATTCTGACATGGAAAAGATAACCCAGTTATCTTTTTCTCCACCCAAGTTTCTTCTTTTCATCCACTTAAGTTTCTTCTTTTTAGCCACCAAAGTTTCCTCTTGAGKAAGCACCACCTGGAATTCATGAAGGTTTCCTCCTCATTAACTTCTCCCATCCCACCATCTCCCTTCCATGAGAGGGTGGAGCAGATCCCAGTGACTTCCAAGAAGAGAACACACACCACGAGCTGGGTTTTTCCCAATTCCTTTCTCAATCTTTCCCAGTTTTCCACCTGCTGTTTGACTGCTGAGGGCTGGGCCAACATTCCCATGGATCTGCTGAAAATACCTTCAGGATCTCATTGCTGAGTGGTGCCAGCCCTTTCCGAGCTCCAGGGATGCCCAGTATGGAAAAGGTTTGGTGTCACCCGTGTTTATTTTGCCATGGAAGGAGGGCACCAGGGATGAGCATCAAGAACAGCATTTTTCATCTACAGCCCCTGGAGCATCCCGGGTGTTCTCCACATCCTTCTGCCTGTGCCTGTCTCCCAAAAGTGAGGGGGACACAGAGACTGGAACCAGCCTGGCCACCATCAGATGGAGGAATTCACCCTAGAGACAGCTGTCCACTGGCTCACAGCTCCCACTGGAGAGCAAACCTGCAGGAAAAGCCCCWGGGAGGGCAGGAAAAGGAGCACAATCCCCATTCTGGTGCAGCTGGTGAAACTGGAACCCCGCTGGAAGTGGCCCTGCTGGTGTCCTGCTCCTTTTCTCAGTGCAGTGGTTCCTTTCCCTCAGTGCTCGCTCCTACAGCTGGAATTTTAATTCTCCAGGGTTTTTAAGCTGAAAAAGCATCAGTGTCCTCCATCCTCTCCTGTCTAACCCAGGTAGGTGTTAATAATACTCAACACCTCCGACCTCAAGAGGGATTCACCTCTTCAGGAAAAGCTGCTGTACCAGTGTATCCAAGGAATCTGTCCAGCAGCCAGGTGGGAACAGCCACAGCACAGGGAAGCAATTTTTGCAATGATCCAGGAGTCAGGATTCCCACCTTCTCCGTGCATCAGTCCTAGGGATGTGTGTCCATAAAATCCCATTGTGAAGGGAAAGCTCTGCTCCAGGATTGCTGTTGGCTTTGGGAGGAGCTGGGACGGCTCCAGCCTCAGTTCCCTACGAGACTGACTGATCCCTCAGCCTGCCTTGGCTGATACCTGCTGCTCCASGGGTGCCAAATCTGCTTTTGGATCTCAGCCTGCCTGCTGGGATATCAAGGAGAAACTCCAGAAACTCCATGCTGGCCCTGAAGGAGGAAAGGCTGCTTCTCCAGGAGCCCTTCTCAGTTTGTGGCTGTTTTACACCGTGGGGCACAGGMTGGAACAAGGGGAGTTTAAAGGTCCCTTCCAGCCCAAACCAYTCAAGGATTCCATGATTTTCATGATTCTGGGATTCCATGATTCTATGACTTCATAATACTGTGATTCCACAATTCCATGATTCTATGATGTAATGATTCCCTGATTCTATGATTCTATGATKTMATKATTCCMTRATTCTATGACTCCATTATTCCATGATTCTGTGATTCCATGGTTCCATGATTCTATGATTTCATGATTCCATGAGGCTGTGATTCCAATGTTTTATGATTCTATAATTCCATGATTCTATTATTCCATGGTTTCATAACTCTCTGATTTCATTATTCCATGAATTCACCATTCTGTGATTTAATGAGCTGCATTTTACATTTCTCTTGAATCCAGGAATTTTGGGCCAAGTGGGTTTTTACATTTYGGGGAATTGTGCCATTTTCCTGCATTTTAAGGGCTGGTGGGAATTACACTGGCTACAACCAGGAAAACCTGACATCACCTGAGTTTTTTGTCTCCTTATCCATGGAAATTTGGCTCATTGGAATGGATAACACAGCTCATTGATGTGAACTCATCCCCTTGTCACACTGTTATTTTATACAAACCCCTGAACCGCCCCTTTGGTCCCAAAGCCTCAAGGTTCACCRGATTTCAGGACAATCCCACTTCCCAAATGTGCAGTTTAATACTTGGGGCTGCGCATCTAATTTCCCACTGGAAACAAAAAGGAAAACCAACTTGTTTATCAAAATTCCATTCTGGCAGAGCGTTATCTTCAACTGCTCCACACSAGCTCCAGTTACTGCCTCAAATTCAGCGTGGGAGGGCTGAGACTCCCCAAAAGTCCCACAGCAGGCTGGGAGCACAGCTGCAGCTGAGCTCCAGATGTGCTCCTGCTGAGTGGGACTGGCTGCAAACAGAGGAGAACAAAGAGGGCGGGATTGGGAAGGGATTTTTTTTTGTTGGGTGTTATGAAAGTGGAAAATGGGTATTATGGATATAAAAGGCAAACATAAAATCATGGAATCAGGAGTGAATGCTGAGTTAATAAGTTGAGTTTGCATTTTCAGTGCGTGAGCAAGGAAATAATGGATTGGGTTTAGGAGGGGGGTTGTTTTTATGCCTTTTATTGCTGAGGCTGCTTCCCTGCCTGGCAATCCTTCTGAGAACTCCTGACTTCATCCCCAGCTCCACAGGCACACGAAAGCAAAGGAAAGATGGAGGAAATGTCAGCCAAGCAGTAGGAAAAAACACTCAAATAGCAAAACAAAGCAGCTGAGTGCTTTCCAGGGAGGATGGAGCACGTCTTCCCATGTGGGAGGCCATGGCCAAGGCTCAGGTAGGAATTAAACACAAATTGTCTGGGTTATCTGGAATTGTTGAACACACATCCCAGCAATGCATTGGAGTCCAAAGCCTGGCTTTACGCAGAATCCAAGGCACAATGGTCACACCCAAGGGCAAAAGGAGACGGGCACAAAATCAAATCTGAAAACACAAAACATTTCCCCCAGCAACCAACATTTCCTGGTAAAATGACAGACTGGAAAAAGGAAAAAATGCTCCCTGGGTGCTCCAYTGGGAACAAGGCAGGTGGCAAATCCATGCTCCAGCTTCTTAGGGTGGATCTCAGGGAGAAGTTCTTCCCCAGAGGGTGCTGGGCACTGCCCAGGCTCCCCAGGGAATGGGCACAGCCCGAGGCTGCCRSAGCTCCAGGAGTGTTTGGACAGGGAGGGATTCCTGGGGAGCCTGTGCAGGGCCAGGAGCTGGATGATCCCTGTGCTCCCTTCCAGCTCAGGATATTCCATGACTCTCCTGGGAGATGGACAGTGCTGGCCTTGTGCCTGTGGTCAGGCAGAGCTTTGGCCCAGGAACCAGCAGAGCAGGGAAGCAGCAGAAGCTCCTGGGGTGGGTGTGTGCAGTCAGCAGCACCCAGCAGCTGCTCCTGTGCACATTATCCCTCCTGAAGCCTTCCAAACCATGGCTTTCAGCATCCCCTGCTGCTCCCAGCCCTGCTGGAATGCACAGCCAGAAGGTTTTTAGACAGAGACAAATTCACTTTTCAACAAGATCCAACCTCTGTTTCCAGTGTAAGGAAGCTCYGAAGCTCTGCTGGATGAAGTTATTAATAAAAGAAATGTAAACACACACAATATTTGCAATAATTCCCCATTACCCACTCCACAGGCAGCTTGGAACAATGCACATGGAGCAGGTGCCCCGTTGCTCTCTGTTCCTATCAGGACTGATTTTATGAGGAGGAGATTTTGCTCTGGAATGTTTCAGAAGCAACAGATGGGGAAGGAAGCTGCACATGGGCAGCACTAAATCCCCTGTCTGTGCCAGAAGCTCTTGGTGCAAGGAAAAGTGATAAGCACAGGGACATTTTGGGGCAGCAACAGCTCAAAGGAAGGAAAGCAGCAGGCTGGCAAATCAGGCAGGGCTGAGGAGCTGGGGAAAAAATCCAGGTTTTCCTGGGATTGAGTAAACCCAGAGGTCCAGAAYTTTGGGAACTTCTCTCTGCAGGGAGAAGTTTGCTTGTGATGCTGCCACAGTGGGGACAATGTGGGWTATGTGCCAGAGAATTCCAGCTCCATTGCTGGGATCTCTGGGATTTAACCTGCCTGACTTTCCCACACTGGGGGGTGAGGAACTGGAGTAAAAGAAGGCAATCTTCCCTCTGGCACATCCAGCACGCTCAGCTGGTCAGGTGCTCCTGAGGGTGACAAACACAGGCTTTTGAGGCACTGGCAGGTGGCACTTCAGGGAGGCTRTGACAGGAGGTTCTGAGCCATCCCAGAGCAGGTGACCTCACTCCTGAGCCATCTCCATCCCAAGGCCATCCCTCCCATTCCATGCCCTGCCATCCTTCCTGCCCCAGGGGGTTGGCAGCAATAACTCCACATCCCTCAGCACGACAAGGCTCGGCTCTTGTGGGGTTTGTTTCCWAGGAACACTGAAAACTGGAGCATCCATTAAACCTGGGAATCRCTGTAATTTAATTAAAATTTTATCTTGTTGATCCGATCATATCCTAAAAGCAACCACAAGCTCTRCTTGTGTGATCAGATCAGTTCCTGGGATTTCAGGAGTCCTGCTCCCCCGACAGCTCATCRCACACTGCCGCTGAGGGGATGTGAAATTCCTGCTTCCTGCAGAAAAATGGAACATGCAGCACTTGGATTTATTCCCCAAGGAGCCAGAGGAGAAAGGGAATGAGAGAAACAGGAGAAAGCAGAGCGGTTGCAGYGGATGTGCCCAGGTACAGGCCCTGCCACAGACAGGAGAGGCTGCTTCAAATGGAGCCYCAAGTCTGTTTTGCTTGGAAAAAAGGGGGATTTCTGTCCAGTGTGTGGCACATCCAAGGGAGAGTTTGAATCCCAGTGCCACGGGGGCTGCAAACCCCAGCGTGGGCAAATCTGTGCCGAGGGGAAGACATGAAAAGATTGCTAATTAAAGCCATTAACTGATTGACTTCTTCCCTGAGCTGAGTGGAAATAATTTCCCAAAGCCGAGGCTCCTGCTCCCTCGGTGCTGAAGCTCAGCAATTCCAGCAGGGAAGGAGGGGATCAGCAGATCCCTCTGCTCTGACAGCCGAGTTCATTCCTCAGGCAGAGCTGCCCTGGGATTCTGTTCTGTGCCAGGTGTCTGGAATGCTGGTGGAGGGATTCACTCTCTGACCCAGCTTTTTGTCACCTTCCAGGTGCCCCTGGGTGCTCTGGCTGCACAACTGTGGCCCTGTCACCTCTTCAGGTGGGGCCTGCCCTCAGGCAGGGGCTGGTCCTCATCCCCACAGACTGAAAATCTGATTTTCTGGGAAATATTTCCATCTTAGGTACCTTCCCCTGCTCTAAAGRGAACAGAGACTTATGAATCACTGGGTTCATCACGTTGAAAGAATGTGACTTTTTATTGTCAGTGATATTTGAAGTATTTAAAGTTTGAACATGTCTTGTTCATGCTAAAAGGGAACGGGACTTCATCATCCCCCACCCACGGTGACCTGCACACTGAGAGGGAATGTTGCTGCCTCCTCAAAGTCACTGCAATTGTTATTGTGCCCAAAAGATTCTCCAGTTTGGCAGAACTGACTAAAAACAATTGGCTAAAAGCACCCTGACACTACCCTCCCTCATACTGTGCAACTGGGGAGTGTTTTCAATCCATGTCTAAATCAAGGTTTCATTTATTGTTATGATCCAGCAATTCAGGGGCTCCTGAAATCCCATTCCACATCTCCAATATCCAGGCTCTCCTCTTCAGATTCCCATTTCAGTGACAGGTTCAAATGGATGGATCTGTTTGTGTTTGATGTTCTCCCCCTATCTCCTGTATCTCCTTCCTGCCCTTTACTTTGGCTCTAGGTTGGACTTGATGGTYTCAAAGGTCTTYTCCAACCTTAATGATTTTCTAATTAAGAACAAGAAATGTTTCCCTCCCTGCAGTGAGCTGAGACTTTGACTTCTGCAGCTTTTCGGATGCAACACCAGTGACCAAAGTCCTCATAATCAGGGATTTTATTTATTCCCAGCCACAGAAAAGCYTTCTCAATGGAATCTCAGATCTCATTTGCTGTGCAATTCATTATTTGGGACGTGGTGGCTGCACCTGATTGGGGTTTGTGTTTAAAGAGAGGGRCAGGTTGTTTGAAATGAGCTCACTGCACATCCAGTGTGGCCACAGCAGGAGCTGCTGGTTCTCCAGAGCTGTCCTGCTTCTCAAAGTCAGGAATCATGGAATAACAGAATCMTGGAATCTGTACATCTCAGTGRAGCTGGGGCTGCCCCTGGATCCCTGGAAGTGTCCAAGGCCAGGCTGGACAGGGCTGGGAGCACCCTGGGATAGAGGAAAAGGCTGGAACAAGGTGGGCTTT
>QVAJ01000467.1:281591-292219 GCA_003546035.1 Mixornis gularis | reverse complement strand
CAGGCTATGGCAGATCCAGAGGCAGTTTCCATCAGCCCAGCTTCCCAGCAGCATCCGTGTGTGCCCGGCATGCAGAGCAGACAATGCAGGCACAGCCTCAGTGCCACCAGCAGGGACAGGTCACAGCTCCTGCCATTAATGAGCCGAGCTGGTGCAGTGCTGAGTGTGGCTCCTGCTCTGAACGAGGCATGGGGCTGTTTGGAGGGAGTTTTGTATCAAATGCCACTTTTCCCTCCACAAAAAAAAAAAAATATATATATTTGTGCCTGCTGAAGGATCTTAAAAATCCCTGTCTGTCTGAGCAGTTCAAAGCCTAGATCTCCTGAGAATGCTTAACCTAATCTTGTGGAAAATCTCCTTCATTGATCAGGCCACGGACATCTCCTGCTCTGCGTTACTGAACTGATGGGGTGGATAAATCAGACTGCTTCCAGCGTGGGATCACAGTCAGCACCTGCAGGCCTTGGGGCTGTGTTTTACTCCCGTTCAGCTGGGAGTGACCGCATCCAGCCCTCCCTGAGCTGCTGTTGTTAATTACCAGGTGTGAGAAGTGTCTCAGTCCACGGGACTCCAGCAGATCAATGCCAGGGCCACAACTCAAACACCAGCGGTGCCCGCGGCAGCTGCAGCAGCACCGAGTGCCCTCCGTGCCACGGGCCGCTATCTGTGCTTCTTATCACATCTGTGCTTATCACATCTGTGCTTCTTATCACGTCGGTGCTTCTTATCGCACCCGCGATCCGAGCAGGTGTGTGGCCAATTGCCATCTCCCGTGTCCTCAGCTCCGCACAAATGCCGAGGGAAAATCATCACAGCCCGAGCACAAAATCTGCACAGCCCGAGCTCAAAATCAGCACAGCCCGAGCACAAAATCTGCACAGCCCGAGCACAAAATCTGCACAGCCCGAGCACAAAATCTGCACAGCCCGAGCACAAAATCTGCACAGCCCGAGCACAAAATCAGCACAGCCCGAGCACAAAATCTGCACAGCCCGAGCACAAAATCTGCACAACCCGAGCACAAAATCAGCACAGCCCAAGCACAAAATCAGCACAGCCCGAGCTCAAAATCAGCACAGCCCGAACACAAAATCTGCACAGCCCAAGCACAAAATCTGCAGAACCCGAACACAAAATCTGCACAGCCCRAGCWCAAAATCTGCAGAGCCCGGACACAAAATCAGCCCACCCCGAGCATTCCCTGGGCCGAAYTGCGATCTCCGGGCACCAGGAGATCTGGGRTTTCTGGGAATATCCTGGGGTGAGGCTCTGAAAGGGAATCCTGCAGGGATCCTGTCCCCAGGACCCCGTCCCGCTGCTAAAGCCGCTCCCAGCTCCGGGGCTCTGCAGGACCGAGATCATTTCTGGGACAGTTTATTGAGGTAAGGGGTGAGCACCCACACCCTTGGAGAGCCATTGTTTAACGTTTATGGGCTGTGGAAAACGCGTTCCCCCAGCCGGCCCTGGGGCAGCATCCCGGGGTTGGGTCGGTCCCGCTGGCGAAGGTAACGCAAGGTGACAGCGGCTCCGGGTGATGTACACCGCGGCACAGCGCTCCATGGCACACACGGCAGCGAATCCACGCGCTGGGATGCAAATCGGGATGCTTTGGGATGCTAATTTCTTTAAATTAGCCAGATTAGCAAGAAAACAATTTGCATTTTAAGGAGATGCTGGTACCTGCCCCCGCATACATTTGGCCCGTGACTGTGTGACCCCGAGCACGGAGTTATTCASTTCGGCTTCTCTCCAATGTCACTCCACCCCGAGAGGACAGGCAGGACTCGGTGCCACACGTGATTCCAGAGGAAAGATGCCGGCACTGCTGGGCTCTGACTTTGTACAAGACTTCGGGCAGCCCCTCACTCGTGACTTCCCTGTGCCTCTGCCAGGGATCATCACTAACTTCACAGGCTTTAATTATCCATTAATGAGAGCATTTTCCACAACCTCTGAAGAAAGATGCCATTGAAAAATGCATTATCCTCTTATTGACTGCTTTTTCAATTAAAACTCTTAACTAGCGAGGCAACTAGACCCCACGTTTGCCTGGTAGAAACATCCCTTTAACATTCATGTGAAGCTGCAGAAAACAAACCTTCCCTGCCATCARCACCTCAGGAGACTGCAGCATCATTTCATCAACAGCGAGAAATCACGGGTTTGTCTGAAAATTCCTTTTGACAGCCACGAGAGAAATGTCAAAAACCAACAGCAAAGCCCACACGGGGCTGCTCTGCACAGCCAGGGCATGGCCAAAGCCCAGTTCTCACATCCCATCCTGGGAGCACGGTGTGGAGTTTGGGTTTGGCACAGCCAAGAACCGCCTTCCTCACTCTGCTGCTCCTCCCCACGCAGTGCTGGGAGCTGCTGGGGGATGCACTCACCGAGCATCTGCTCGGGATGGAGCCTTGGAATCAAATCCAACCCTCCCATCCCTGTGCTGCAGACGTGCTGCTCTCTCCAGGGTCCTTGGGATTCCGAGCCGTGTSTGGATTATCAACAAATTAACTCAGAGTTGGTTTAAGGATGGGGAGGAGTGAGGAAAAGGCCGGGCSGGAGCTCGTGTGCTGTCTGTTCTCCCCCACCTTCCTTGCTCCTCTCCAGGAGCCATCCCGCAATCCCTGATCCCAGCAGGGCTCACAGGACCCCAGTCCCGCTGTGGGATGGGTGCTGGTCACACCCTCCCCTCCTCTGTCCGGGCTCCCACTGAGGACTGAGCAGAGCCCATCCCACAGGAAGAGAACCCTGGRAAGGCCAGAGGGGCACAGGCAGGAACAGCTCCAGCCTATGGAGCGGGATGTGCTCCCTGCCCCTGACAGCGCCCTCCTCTCCCTGCTCCCAGGCACAAATGYARATTTATAAATCCAGGCTGGAGCTCYCTGACTGAGGAAGGGCAATGGCTCCATGGGGACTGGGCAGCAGTGGGTTAATGGCTGCACCTGAGGATTTTCCAGCTTAATGATTCCATGATTCCAAGGCACTCACACATTCCCAGAGCTTATTGGGAAAGGGGCACGGTGGGGTGGGGTCTGCTGGGACAGGGAATCCCTGGGAATGGTGGTGAGAGGCTGGGACAGGGAAACTTTGGGAATGATGGTGAGGGGCTGCTGGGCCAGGGCAGCATGGCAAGGTGGCAAAGGGGGAGAGGACAGAGGGGTTCCAGGCAGGATTCCAGCCCATCCCTGAGCCCCACCCATCAGCCAAGGGATGGGTCACTGCCTGTGTGGGTGATCTTAGCAGAACCCCAGAGCTGAGCTCAAGCACTGGTTTAGACCCACCTAAAGCACTCCCTGCCTCCCTCCCAGCGGTGCCCTCACACTCTCCTCCCCCACACAGCTCCGTGTTAATCCTGGCATTAATGTCACCGAGTCACCCGCGGGCACCGACGCTGTGGCTGAGCCTCATGASTCAAGCAGTGACTCAGAACCTCTCTGGCCACCCCGGCAGAGCCAAATCACATCAGCTCATCATCCCCAGACCCTCGGCTGGGTGAGAAGAGCTTCCAGGTGCCCACAGAGGTTTGTTCCCTGCAGGACTCTCAGTCCTGCCAGAAACCAGGGAATCATGCCAATAAGAAGGAACGGCAGGGGTGGGAGCCTGGCTCGCTGTCCCATCATGGGAAGAGGATGCTGAAGGCAYCAAGCAACATCTCTAGGTTCTTTGGGAACCTTTCCAGTGCCACAGCCCCCATGTGGCCAGCAGAGACTTGCCAAACTCCCCCCTTACTGCTCGTTTGTGTGGTGCAGAGACCTTGGGGATAATTCCAGCTTGAGGAGTYCCAGCATTAACATTTGCCATGGGTGAGCTCAGTTTGGCTGCCCCCAGAGCTCCAGCAGGGAATCCTGGGATCCCACGGCACATCCTGGGACTTATGCCAAGTGTGGGGATGGCAGGGTTGGAACTGGATCATCTTTAATGCCCCTTCCACCCCAAACCATTCTGTGGCTCTTTGATTCCMAGTGCACCAAAGGTGATGGAGCAGCAGCAAAGAGCAGCGTGSAGCTGGGGATCCAAGAGTCTTCCCAGACCTTACAGCCCAGAGAGATTTGCTTTGCACCCRGCTGACTCAAGGAAGGGGTGTCTGCACCTCTGCAAAATGTCCATTGGGCCTCCTAAACAGACCTGTGGGATCACAGAACCATGGAATCATCGAGCTGGGAACTGACCTCCAGGATCATYGAGTCCAACCTTCCCCCAGCACTGCCAAGGCCACCAGTGACCCCTGTCCCCAAGAGCCACATCCACACAGCTTTTGAACACTTCCACTTCCTGACCATCCCCAGTGAAGAAATGTTCCCAGTCTCCACCCTGAGCCTCCCCTGGCCCAGCCTGAGGCYGTTCCCTCTCCTCCTGTCCCCTGGGAGCAGAGCCCGACCCCCCCGGCTGTCCCCTCCTGTCAGTGCAGAGGAGAAGGGACATAGAAAAAAGAAAATCATTAATGACTGAACATCTGGAGGGGACTGGAAAAGCACCATTGCCCTCCAGGGAGCAGACTTTGGGTTGGACACCATCTCACGGGAGATGAAAGAGCCTCCAGCCCTTTGGAGAGGGGATTTACTCTCCTAAACTACWCCCCTTCAATTCTCCAGGTTCTGATCCCACATCCCCAGGACCGAGAGGTTCCAGGTGCCACCAGCTGCTCCTGCTGGTCCTGCACTGGTTTGTAAGAGCTGAGCACAGACAATTCCCACCCTCTCCCTAAGCTTTGAGCTCCAGACAAAGGATTTCATCTTCCCTCGGCCCTTCCCTACGGGGAGCAGGGAAAGTTGGATCTGCTGGGGGATGTGCAGCAGAACCACAGAGCCAGAGCTGCGCAGTCACCTTGTCAGAGCAGCAGCAGCCCCAAACACCCCCCAAAACACCCCCTGAGCCTCATCCCGCCTGCCCCTGGTCCCAATTCCACAGGATCCACCCTCACAAGTCTGCCCAGGTTGGAAATGCCGGGCAGGGAGAGCAGGGCTCCAAATCCCCTCATCCCAGGCAGCAGCAGCAGCTCCTAGGAACTCCTGCCCGAGCTCCAGTGCTTTGAGGGAACACGGGAATGCTCGGAGGAGAGGGGGCGACCCCATCCCGCCCACATTCCCATGGGACAGTCCCGCCCTCAGTCCTCAGGAGAAACCCCTGTCTCTCCAAAACTCTCCTGTTGGAGCCGCTCCCTTGGAGGGTGGAATTAAATCTCCATTAGGCTGGAGAAAGGCAGAGCTGGAGAGGGGAAGTGGAAGGGGAAAACATGCCTGGAAACGAGAGGGGGAAAAGGAAAATGAGGGGGGGGGGGAGAAGGAAAATGAGAGGGGAGGAAAAGGGAAATGAGAGGAGGGAAAAGGGAAATGAAGGAGGAAAAGGGAAATGAGAAGGGGTAAAGGGAAATGCGAGGAGGAAAACATTCCTGGAAATGAGAGGAGGGAAAAGGGAAATGAGAGAGAGGAAAATGAAAACGAGAGGGGGGAAAAGGAAAATGAGAGGGGGAAAACATTCCTGGATTGCATCACCTCTACCCCCGTGCAGAACGGACCTAGCCGGGTTTTCAGAGCCTTGTGCATCAGACAGGCGGGATAATGGGCCCTGATTGATCCCTAAATGAGCCTTTTCCCCGGCCATTCTCAGGATAATGAGGTTCTCGGCAGTTCCCGGCGCGGCCCCGAGCTCGGCGCCCCCGGAGCCGGGATGAGGATGAGGATGAGGATGAGGATGAGGATGTGCGGTGCGAGCCTGATCAGCATCTGCGCCGCTCCTGCCGAGCGTGACCTCCAGCGAGCGGCGAGGTGAGATATTTAAAGTTAATGAGCCGGGTTTGCAGCTCGGGGCCCGGAGCACACAAGCGCTGTTTATTTTTATTCTCCAGCAGCTCCTGCAGTGCCCGGCCGGCCCGGGCCGTGTCATTGCCGTGCCTCGCTCACCCGGGCCGGGCACAGGATGAGCCTCATCCCGGGGAACAGCTCCAGCCACAGGAGATTGCCCAGACAAGGCTTTCGGTTWCAAAGACTGCGAGGTCAGAGCCTCCTCAGCAGGCTGACCCCCCGCCCAGCACGAGGCAGAGAATTTCTCCCTAATTACAGCCTCAGTCCAGATCTACGACGGGAACAGGGAAAGTCTGGCACAAAACCTTGGCCTTGGAAAACAGTTTTAATTATAGATGGCTCCAGCGACTTCTGGGGGGAGAGAAACAACTGCCCTCCCCCCCCAGCACAGGAAGGACCTCGATCTGTAGGGATGAATCCAGAGGAGACCACGGAGCTGCTCCCAGGGCTGGAGCCAGGCTGGGGGAGCTGGGGCTGCTCACCTGGAGAGGAGAAGGCTCCAGGGAGAGCTCAGAGCTCCTGCCAGGGCCTGAAGGGACTCCAGGAGAGCTGGAGAGGGACTGGGGACAAGGGCTGGAGGGACAGGACACAGGGAATGGCTTCCCACTGCCAGAGGGCAGGGTTGGATGGGATCTGGGGCAGGAAATGTTCCCTGGCAGGGTGGGCAGGCCCTGGCACAGGGTGCCCAGAGCAGCTGTGGCTGCCTCTGGATCCCTGGCAGTGCCCAAGGCCTGGTTGGACACTGGGGCTTGGAGCAACCTGGGATGGTGGAAGGTGTCCCTGCCCATAGAATGAGAGGAGTTCTAAGGTCCCTTCCCACCCAAACCATTCTGGGATTCCATGAAAAGCTTCCCTGGATCTGAGGAAAGGATCAAACATCTCCACTGGAGSCCCTCAGTCCCTTAAGCCCCTCAACTCCTGCAGTTTTCAGAGCAGTTGTGTGGATCTGGCTGCTCTGGTTCCATGACAACCACGCAGAAAAGATCCATGGATTGCACAGGCACATCCCTGGAGGAGGRGATCTCCATGGGGGCTGGAAGGCTCCAGCACAGCCCAGGAGGATGGAGCAGGGGGGGTTTGTCCATCCCACACTGAGCAGAGGAGCTGGAGAGTTCCTCACTCTGGCACACCTTGGCTTGTCCTGCAGGGCAAGGAGCAGCTCCACAGGGCTGGTTTGMTTCCCATTCAAAATAAATCTGTGAACTCCAGTGTCTGCCCAGGAGACAGGGACTGAGGAGGACAGAGAATCTGCTGGGACCTGTCCCTGCCCCAGCACAAGCACTCCAACAAGGAGGAAAACTCCAAGGAAAACAGGGACTGCAGTAAGAAATCAATCCCYGTCAGACACCTGCCAGATCCCCACTGGCCCCAGGAAGCTGCAGGATGCCCAGGGATCAGCCCTGTCAACAAATGTCACCAGGGGAGGGTCCAGCAGGGGCAGCTGAGAAGGAATGTGCCACCAGCCTGGCCACCGGAGATCTGAGAGCCCCCAACCCTCTCTGAAATCCCCTCCCTGGGCACCCAAACCATTCTACAGGTCTGTGCAAACACTGCTCCTTCATCAGCTGTGAGCAGAGACTATGGTTAATCCTAAATCTAACCCTAACCTGACCCTAAACCTAACCYGACCCCAAGCCTAACCCTGCCCCTGCCCTCTGTCCCGTGGCTCAGGAGCAGCAGGATCACTCCCAGCCTCCCCAGCACTTCCACCAGCTGTGCTCCCTGCCCCGGGAAGGGCAGAGCTCCGGGTGCAGCTCACACCCCTTGGGCAGCACCAGCAGCTCCTGGGAGCAGGGCTCTGGGGGCTCCCTGGGGCACACACACCCTGGGAAGCCAAAATGATCCCGGGGTGCTGCATTTCAGGAAGAAATAAAATTCAGCAAGGATGCAAAGCTCAGGGCACGAGGTGCACCCYAGCCCACAGCAGGGATGGGCTCCAGAGGGGGGACTGCAGCTCAGGGCTTCCTTTTGTGCTGTCCCTTCAGCAGGGCTGCACTTCAACAAGGCAGGGTTGGATATTATTTGGTATAATTTGATATAATTTGGTGTAATTTGATGAACCTCTTGCTGCTCCTGAGCTGCAGATCTGTCAGGCTGCAGCAGCTGTAATTACTCCTCATTTCTGCAGTGAGAACACAGAATGGGATAAAATGTGATAATCCTCATTGTCCAAATGAGAGCAGACATGGAGAGAGTGGCCCAAATAAATCCAGACAAGTCTCATCAAATCCATCCCGCTGCCCAAAATTCCCAGCTCAGCAACACATTGTAAAGGACAGCCAGGCTGGAATGTGGCTGGATCATTTCTCACACTGAAAAATCACTTTGAGATCAAAGGACAACCCCAAAATCCATCATAACCCATCTGCCCCATCCCTGGCAGTGTCCAAGGCCAGGCTGGATGGGGCTTGGAGCAACCTGGGATAGTGGAAGGTTCTCGCCCATGGCAGGGGATGGAGTGAGATGATTTTTAASATTATTTCCAAYCCAGACCTGGGATTYTRGGRTTCTCTGACTCCTATGAATTCTGATTATAACCCAGAAATGGTTCCTGGTCCCCCTCCAGCAGTCTGGGCTGTTTTATACTGAAGCACATTTTATATTGAGATGTAAAATGAAATATTTTATCCAGCTCTTTTCATGCTGAAACACAAGGAACATCCACAGCCATAAAAAACCTCAGGAAAACCCAAAGAAGAGAGACAGGGAGAGACAAAAGAAAGAGAGAAAATGTTTCCAGCTTGGGAATGTCACCATTGTCCCACCCGGGCAGCTCAGGCTAAGCTCGTGGACAGAAACCAACATTTCATTGATCAAAGGTTGGACAGGATGATCTTGGAAGCCTTTTCCAACCTTAACGATGCTGGGATTTGTCCAACCTTAATGACCCTGTGATCCTGGGATTTCTCCATCCATGCCTAAGGACAAGGAATTTGCCTGCCCCAGGGGAAAGCTGAACACTTCATCTTTGAAGGAGAGGGTTGCTCTGTCTCCAGGTGTCCCAGCCTGTGTCCTTTAACCATTCCCATCCCTGTCCCCAGCTCTGGTGTCCCTCCCCTCCCCAGGAGCCAGGGCAGGCAGACCAGAGCAATGTCCCTGGGGAAGGACAGCAGGACAGGGGCCTGGAGGGGTGGCTGGGAGGGACACGGTGACACCACACAGCCTGGCACTCCTTCCCTTTCCAGARGGAATCTGGGACATTCTGGAATGTGTCACCCGTAGTGGAAAAACTGGAGAGGTGACATCCTCGGGAGCAATGAAAAACTAGGGGGAAATCTCAGTTTGAAGTTCTGGAAGAGTCCTGGAATCACTGAGGTTGGAAAGACCTCCAAGGTCATCAGGTCCAACCTTGGCCACCAAACCAYGGCACCAAGTGCCACTTCTGCCTGGGTTTGAACATCCAGGGAAAGGTCAGGTTGTTCTGGAAACAACCAGGGAAAGTTCGGGTTGGATATTGGGAAAATTTCTCCCAGSTCAGGCMTTGACACTGCCCAGGGYAGTGGYGGAGTCCCCRTCCCTGGAAGGGTTTGACAGCCCTGTGGATGTGRCACTTGGGGACATGGGGCAGTGGTGGCCTTGGCACTGGGCTCAATGGTCCTAGAGAGCTTTTCCAACCTCAATGATCCAGTGACTCTTCCAGCATTTTCAGTTGTGATTCCCCCATTTTGCATTGCCCCCAAGGATGCCGCCATCCCAGAATGTCCCAGAGGTACCAGGCAGGTCCCTGGTGAAACCAGCTCAACTTTTGCTTCCTCAAAATACTCCCTATTCTCATCCCAGTGAATAATTTGACATTCAGGGGTGGATTTTCCCCCCTCTTGTGGTAGCCTGGAGTTATTTTTCCAGCTGCTCCTCTAATTAATACACCAAGTGCTCATTTTATTCTTCAGATAAAAATCCCAATGAAACAATTTGTGACACTTAAGTCACACATTTATCTCTTTTATGGCAAGTCCTGCTTAAAGAGGAGGAATCCCAGATAAGGCCACACATTCCATGTGCCATTTCCCAGCGTTTTTATCAGCATTGCTGCCAATTGGAAGAATTTACAAATAATTGCTTTTTCCAGCATAGAAATGTATGAAATATTTCCCTTTCCCTGTGCTGGCAGAACATTCCAGGTCATTCCCCAGATTGCAGAGAGAAGCACGGGCCCCTCTCACAGTTTGTGTCCATGAAATACAGAATTATGGCTGAAAATCAGGGAAATCCATGGGATAAAGGTCAGATTTGACCTCTGGGAGTATTTCCAGACCAAMATATTGGCTCCTTATGAAGCACAGCCCCTAGAGGGGTGCCCAGGTCCACCAACAACCTCTGTGGGAACAGTCCCACACTTCCAAACAAAGCTTTGGGATAATGGGAATCTCAGAACCCCAGCCCTCACCTCCCTTCCTAAAGAGAAACACTTTTGCCCAGCAAATCCCTTTTCTTTCTGTCCTGTCCTGGTACTTCCCATGCCAGCAGTGSCACAACATCTCCTGGAGTTCACACAAAGAGGGTTCTCAGGATTTATTAGGATTTCTCTGGAGACCTTGAAATATTCCAAGGAGATTCCCATTTTTCTCCATCACTGAGGGGGTTTTATGCCAATTGTACAATTTTCCCTGTGGCAGCTGCATTTCTTCACCTGGGTGAAGCACCCCTGGCAGAATCCCGGAATTATGGAATACCTGGAGTTGAGAGGGACCCACAGGGATAAGGGAATCCAACTCCTGCACAGACACCCCAACAGCTCCATCCCAGGCCTGGCAGCACTGTCCAAGCTCTCAGCAAAGCTTTGGAAGAACAGCTGGAGAAGGGATTTGTAGGGATCCAGGGGATCCC
>QVAJ01000467.1:226698-239005 GCA_003546035.1 Mixornis gularis | reverse complement strand
TTCCCTCAGCCAGCACAGCCCCATTCCCTCAGCCAGCACAGCCCCATTCCCTCAACCAGCACAGCCCCATTCCCTCTCCCAGCACAGCCCCATTCCCTCAGCCAGCACAGCCCCATTCCCTTCCCTCACCCAGCACAGCCCCATTCCCCCTCCCAGCACAGCCCCATTCCCTTCCCTCAGCCAGCACAGCCCCATTCCCTCTCCCAGCACAGCCCCATTCCCTCTCCCAGCACAGCCCCATTCCATGAGAAGGGAAGGCAGGGGAGCAAAGCAGGGCTGAGGATCCCCCATGCCCTGCACGGCCCTGCCAGGGGTCCCAGCCCCGGGGCCACCTGAAGCAGCTCCTGACACATCTCTGGGAATCTCACAGGCAATCACAGCAGCCGTGCTTTAACCAGGACAGGAATAACAGCAAATCCTTGTTTGTGCTTGGAGTGAGCTGCAGGACCTCCTCCCCCCATGTGTGCTCACAGCCCCCTGACCCTGCACAGGGAAGGCAGAGCTGTGCCTGGCCATACTGTTGGCATCTTTGGGATGAGGAGAAGCTGAGCCAGCTCAGTTCAGCTGAACTCAAACCTTCAAGCYGAGCTCCAGGAGAAGAGCCCAGGATGTGACCTTGGCAGTCCTGGGGTTCCTGGGTCTGAGCTAAGCTGCACTGGAGTGGTTTCTCGGGTTGTCCCTCACCTGAGCTGTGTCCTCACACCCTCACTGGGAAGAGGAAAACACTGTTGGTACCTGAGGAAAATTCAYGTAAAGCTCACAGCCCCAAATCCAAAGGCTCGGAGTTGGAAAGGCTGGGAAAGGAAGGTCTGATTTACCAAAGCACACAGAAAAGGGGCAGGGTGGGCAGAAATGTTGRCCTCCTGTTTCTCCAAAATGCCTCCAGGCTGTCCTGGAAGGACCAGTTCCACCTTGCACCCTTCCCTTGATCCTTCCCTCAAAAGGTTCTCCATCAAGGCCCCTGATTCTGACCGTGGCTTGTACCAAGTGTCCACTGGAGAGCAAACCAAGAGCTCCATCATTCCACAATACTCAAAGACTGTCAACAACATTAACTCTAAATATTATATATAACTCAGAAATGACCCTGGTGAGCCRCAAATCCTCTACAAAAGAGACCTTCCCCCCAAACCAGATGGGGAGTACCTGGCCACACATCCTGGGCCAGGGCAGAGGGGATTAWCAACAACAGCTTCCAGGGGGAAAATGATGGGATCCTCCTGGCAGCACATGTGGACAACCTTCCTGATGGCCTGTGCCAGACTCAGGCTGCTCTGTGCTCCCTACCACTGATCTGGAAAATGGAATTTTAAAGCTCTTCCCATCTTCTTAAGCCACAAGCTACATCCATGCATCTTCTTACCTTGAGCCATGGAGAGGAACCTTCCTTTGGGAAGGCCTCAAAGCAAATGAGACTCGGTGGGAAGAACAGACTCAGCTCTGCAGGCTCCCAGGGAAGGCTAAAGACATCTCTGGGACAGTAGGAGCCTACATTTTCTCATTTTGACCATAAAATGCAGGCCTAATGTTTCAAAAAGCTGCAGAAGGACAAAAGCTGCGACCGAAATCACTCCACAGCTCCCAACACAACTTTGCTCAGGGACACTCTCTGTGTCCCCGCTCTGCTGAGCTGTCCCACTTCCCACCTGCCCCCCACGCCTGGGCCAGCAGGGAGGGGGTGCAGAGGAGCCCTCCCCAGCCCCAGAGCCCCGGGCAGCACTCACCATCCAGCTCCTCCACCGAGATGTTGGCCAGCTGCTCGCTGTCGCTGCCGGCCGAGAGCGAGCGGTTCAGGTAGTTGCCCTTGTACAACAAGCCAGCTGTCACATGGTGGAATGGCATCTTCTCCCTGCCACCAGAACGGGAAAAGAGAGGGTCACTGTGGTTATCTGCCTTTGTTCCATGGGGATGGAGCAAAGCCTGGCCTGGAGGAGGGGCTGGACCAGCACCCCAGGCTGCAGTTGGGGGTGAGAGGGGTGGGCTGAGCTCAGACCCAGTGCCTGAGGCAGGAGCTGAAGGAAAAAACAGCAATGCAGCTGCTGCCTCCGGGTGCTGGAGAGGAGGGAGGGGAGCCTTAGGAAAACAGGATTTCCCAACACTCAGACTGCAGATTTCAGCCTTGGTAATAATTACAGAGAGCACAGAGGTCTGCACTGACCTGCAGGTAAAAGGTTTTAGCATCGTGGAGTGTTTGGGTTGGAGAGGACCCCAAAGCCCATCCTGAACCACCCCTGCATGGGCAGGGACACCTTCCACAATCCCAGGCTGCTCCAAGCCCTGTCCAGCCTGGCCTTGGACACTGCCAGGGATCCAGGGGCAGCCCCAAGTGCTGCCCAGCAGAACAACTTCCAAAGGCAGGAAAGGGTCTGGACACCCCTGAGACTCCATCAGGAGCATGGGGCCCCCTCAGAGAGCTCAGCCAACCACCCTGAGTGAGGTGCTTGTCACTGCAGGGCCCCAGCTCCAGACCCCACTGACAGGAGAACATCCRCATTCGAGCAGGGCCCCACAAAGAAAATTCCCATCTCCCAAATCTGACAGCTGAGGAAAAGTCCTGCTCCACAGGAGGCTGGAGCAGGGAGGTGTTTGCAAACCCCACAAGGTCCCAACCCAGGGAAGGGCAGGCACTGCCCAGCCAGGAGTGGGAATTGCTGTCAGCAGCACTCACCCTGTGATTTAGGAGACACGAGGAGGAGACGAGTTTGCCAAAGTCAATTGAAATATTAAGAGGAAGATTTGTCATGCCCAGGGCTGGATTCAATCAGCACGAACCCATCCCGGGCCTATTGTGCTTTGGGCTGCACATTTCCAGCAGAAATAAATCAGCAGAGTCCCCAGAGCCACCCAGAGCTGGCCAGGGACTCCCCGGGGCTGGGGGTGGCCAGGACAGGCTGGGAGTGCCCCTGAAAGCCACCACTGCTCCCAGGGCACACATCCCTSACCTCAGGGAGCCAGCCCAAGGGCACCCTCAGGGCTGCCGGGTTCCCTGCCCCAGGACAGGGGTGTCACCTCTGGAATGCTGCTCCAGCCARCAGCACGATCTCCAGGATGGTCTGGCTCTGCCTCAGCCATGTGCTCCCACCACAGTGTAAACCAAACATATAGACAATATAGATGGAGTCACTGGGGAAYAAAAGCCTCCCTGCCTCCCCGGGCTGGGAACAGCTTTGACAGACCCCCCAGGAGCAAACCAACCTGGAGACATGGGCRAGCACAGAGGGAGAGCCAGGAGGTTCCTCTTGCTCTGCTCAGCACGTTCCAGGAATTTCKCTGGCAGTAATTATGTAAATAAATCCTAATCGTAACTTTAAGTATTTTTATTTGGGAGCCAGTTCGCTCCAGCAGCACATCAGAAACGTAAACAAGGGGTTCTGTTTCATTAAGCACATCTGTAATTTCCCAGCCCTTGCCAATTCATGGGTTTCACTCTGAGACGTTGCTCCCTCTGACACCTGCTCAGCACTGAAATGGGAATTTTACCTGGCCAAGGGACACTTGGAGGCAATGCCAGCTCCTGTACCACGGCAGAGACACTTCCAGCCCTTTGCACCACCYTCATTTGTTCCCAGGCCCACCACAAACCATTCAGGCAGTGACCAGTTCCTGTTTTCTCTGGATAATCACCCCCCAGAGTTGGAAGGGACCCACAAGGGTCAACACGTCCAACTCTTSAACAACCCCAAAAATCACTAAAAGCAATTACACTGATTTTTCAAATCACTAGAAGGGGGTTTAAGCCTCCCCCCCGGGCTGAGCTTGCACTGCAGACTCAGTGTTTGGTGAGTCCATGGGGCTGGGTCTGACAGCCCCTGGATGAAGGGAACTCCAGCCCTGCACTCCCTGAGCTCACCCACAGATGGAATAGCAGCAAATGGATTTAAAGCATTCCTGAAATCACTTTCACAGCCTTGGCTTCTACAACCATTAAAAAAATGACAATGCCTCTCCCCTGAGGGCTGAAGAGCTGAAAATCAGCTCCTACCTGGATCCTGTGGTGTGTTTTAGTGCTGGAAGAGAGCCATGATACCCTGGAGTGAGAAATCCTGGATTAAATTCTGCTGCCCAGATATATTAGGTTCTTTAAAGCTGCAATATCACTCAGCAGAAACCCTGCAGAGCCTCTGGAATCCAGCACCTCTCAGCTCTAACAAGGGATGCTCCAAAGGGGCCCAGCAGCAGAGGCCCCAGGGAGGTGTAGCCGTGCCTCAGGAACACTCAGCACCCTCAGACAGGAACCTGCAGCCAAACCCAAGCCTGAAAGGGGAGAAAACAGCAAAAAGGGGCCCAGGAGGGACAGGCAGTGGGAGAGCTCCAAAGCACCAGGGTGGGAAAGCCTTTGAGGCTGGAATCCATAAAAGCTTCATGGGAATATGCAGGTGCTCCATGCCTGTCTGGGATAAAAGGGCTGTCCTGGCACAACCAGACTGGTCCAGGCTGGAATTCCCATCCCTGGAYGTGTTCAGGGCCAGGTTGGAGCAGCCTGGGACACTGGGAGGTGTCCCTGCCCACGGCAGGGGTGGCACTGGATGGGTCCTTCCCACCCAAGCCACTCTGGGGTTCTGGGACAGGCTCACTTTGAATGCAGCCAAAATGTCCATGTCAGAACCCTGCAGCCTCCCTGTGGCTGCTGCTCCCTGTGCCCAGTGAGACCCCGGGGAACTCAAACCATGGGTGGGGTGGTGCTGCTGGCTCCATCCCCTGTGACACAGGTGCTGCTGGGCACTGGCAGGGCTTTTACCCCTTCAAGTGTTCCATCTGAGCACTGTGTCCCCTCCTCGGGGTGGCACTGGGGCTCCTGTCCCTTCCCCAGAGCTGAACAACAGCCCTGAGCAGGGAGCTGGGCTGGGGGCTTTGCTCCCCACCACAGACACGTTTTCCACCTGGCAACTTGCAAACCAAACACAGTGTGGGGATTTGGGACATCTCCTTGAATAATATCATGAAAATACCACAAAAACATTGACATTGAACCAGAAGGCCCTCAGAGAACCCCTCACCAAGTGGAAATGTCCCCATGGTACCTCAGAGAGCCCCTCAGCAAGGGTGTGGACATGTCCCCATGGTCCCCTGGCAGGTCCCACCCCCAYCATGGCCTGCCAGCCTCGCTCCTGCCTCTCAGCACAGCCACACTGGTGGAATTTAGAAGATTTCCATAAGCAATATTCCATCAGGATTAAAAAAAGCCATCTCCACACTGCTCACAGCTGTGGTTCCCATTCCTCACCAGTCCCTGGGCTGCTCCTACCAAAAAGGCTTTCAGAGCCCATGAAACCCCACACAACCATTCAACCCAAGGTTCAGCTCCAGGATCCATCTCTGAGATGGAACTGGGATCAATTTCTGCTGATCCTGGATCTCCCTGGGTGGTCACCACTTCAGAAGAGGTTCCTTGTTCCCCTCTCTCCTGTGTGCAGCCCAAAGGATGCCCAGGAATCCACCCTGGGGAGTCCATCCTGGTTTTCCAGGCTGAGGGATGGAACACACCACATCCCTGGCACTGCTTGGGTGTCCCACCCAGCCAGAATCCTGTGTGTGCCTTCCCCATGGAGCTGGAATTCCACTGATCCCAGGGGTTTGGAGCACCCTGGCAGGATCCCAAGCTGGATGTTGAGCCCTGTGGTGTCAAACAGAGCAGGCAGAAATGAGAAAAAGTGGGMTGAGGATAAAATGGAGATTTCCAGCCCTGCCACAGACTGGGCTGAGGGAGTCCAAGCTGGAAGGATGGACAGCACACCTCCATGGATGGCCAAGGACACAGGAGTGGAGCCCCAGCACAGGCCTTGTTCCCTTAGCCCTTTCTCAGGGCAGAAAGGAACGCAGGAATATATTGAAAATCCAGGAAGCAGCCAGATGGTCGGGAAACTRGAACAGGAGCTGGGAAGTCCCTGAGGTCACTTTTAAACCCTTGAAAAATTCATCAAATGAAGTGATGGCGTTAAAGATGCTTCTCCCTGGGCACAGCAATATTTGAAGATCTAAAGCAAAGAAGAGCAGGGCCTTTGGAGGAAATGATCCCATTTTCCCCAGGGCTGAGCCACTGCCACTGCCCTTGGAGGGAGGCTGTGTGATCTCCAGCTGGATCCAAGGGACAGCAGAGCCCTGGTGTCACCTGGGAAACTCCTGGGTGAGCTGATCCTCCGTGAGGCACCAGCCAGGGGACACCACCAGCCTCCCAAAGAGGCTCCATTGCTATTTCTGGTCCTTTTCCATGTGCTGTCCATGCCTCCCCCTCTCCTGTGACAGCTCAGGGTCGTGGTTAGGCCTGGCTTAACCTCTGGCACGGGAAAGGCTGAGCTGGACTGCTGGACTGCTTTGAAGCCAGCACAGTTCAGGGAAGACAAAATCCTTGTGCTGGGAAGAGTCACTTTGTCCCTTGTCACCTGCATTGCCTGCTGCTAACAATAGCTTTAAAGATTTTTTCATTTTTAATTTACTTTGTGCACAAACTTGGCACCTGCAGCGCAATCCGAGCCCGAGCTGTGGCACAGCCTGCAGGGCTCCAARGGCTCCTCTTGGCTCGGGAGGAGCTCAGGGGATGCAGAGCTGGGCAAGGTGGGAAGGTTGGAGCTGCAGATATGAAGTGCCCAGGTCTGGTTTAATCAGGCTCAGCTCAGGGCTGTGAACAGAGCCAGGACTGAGAGCAGGATCAGCCTCGTTCTGTTCTACCATCCAGGAGAAGTGGCCTTGGAAGGAGCCTTGGGATGGGGAAAAATAAAGTCTGGTTCTTTTAAAAGAAGGCCCTAAAATAGATCCCAGGGAGGCCAGTCCTGGAGGAAGTCTGTGTTTGCTGATTACTGATCCCAATCTTTATTGATCCCAGAGCCCCAAAGCCCCAGGAAGGCACATTTGGGATGTTTATAAAGGAGAGAGAGCAGAGGCTCCTGCTGAGCCTGCACGGGGCACTGAGCACTCTGGGCAGGTTTGGAGAGCCAGATTTGCTCAGACTGGGCTGAGAGTGCAGCGAGCCCTAAATCTGCCTCTGAGAGCTTTCCTGGGACACAGTTCTGGTTATCAGAACTTAGACCCAGCCCCCCAAACATATTAGACCCACACATATTTTCAGCAAATGAATCCATCCCGTCAAATTCCACCTTCCACAAGGATTTATGGACTGCAAACACAAGATTTAAACCCACACACGTGAGATTCRCTGAACATCTGCTGATGGAGTCCAGGTAAAATCCAAACTGACCTCCAGGGACCATTCCCAGTCCTGACCCATCACATCCCCACGTGCCCTCGGCACACCTTCATGGCATCTGGGCTCTATCTGATCATTTACTGGCATAAACCTAAGAAAATGTTTCTCTAATTCAGGCAGGAAATGCAGCTCTGACACACACTGGGCTGGGATACCAACAGTAAAGCTCCTCATGGTGATCACTGGGTAAAAAAGCCTTTACACACAGATCATTCTCAGCATTCAAAGATGTAACTGGGGAGAAAAAAWATCCTCTGCAAGGCAGAAAACAAGATCTGAGTGACAACCTCATGTAATGCACAGCACCTCAGGAGCCACAAACTTCCACGTTCAAGAACTACAAAGCCCTTGGAGCTTCAGAAGGTTTTGTGCCGGGGTTTTTTTTCCCACCTTCTGCAGTAAATTCGAAATGAAAAAGCAGAGAAAGGGCACTTGAAAAGACACCACATCTCTAAACAACTGCTGCTGCTTTGAATTCCGGCAGGAAGGGAGAACTGAGGGTGCCAGGTCAGGTATAAAATCCAACATTTCTGTCCGGGAGCTGCACACGTGAGAACGCGGGGGGACAGAGGAATCAGAGTTGTTGTTTGTTATTTTTGAACCGTGGCTGGGGCTGATCCCCAGCTCGAAGCGCCGGGAGGGGAGGACTGCAAGGACCTGATAACTCCGTGTCTGTCCCCAGGGCAAGAGCAGCACTCACAAGGGGATAAAGACCCTTTCCACTCCAAACAGGCTTAAAGTGCCCGATTGAAGAACCAGCACCGCTGACTCACCAGCATTTCCTCTCACCCAAGCTCCTCTCGGCTCCCAAACTCATCCTCACCTTCTGCAGACAGAAATCCCCAAATTTTTGCTGCCCTCTTCCACTTTCTGTCACTGCTGCTGCCCCCAGTTGTGTTTAACCAAGATTAGTACAAAATTTCCATCTTCCAGGTTTGGAAAGCCTCTGAGTTGATGTTATAAAGTTAAAAAAAGAAAGCCAGCAATGCAACAAAAATCTTTAATCTCTTCTCCCCTCTAATAATTCACCTGGAAACATGAAAAAATCAGTTTTATCCCTGGGCTGGCCCAGCCCCTCCTGTGGGCCAAGCATGTCTACAGGACACCAGGGACAAACACAGTGTCCATCACACAGGGGGACCCAAAAAAAAGCCTTTTTCAGGTGACAAGGATTTAGGAGAGGAAACCCACACAGGCCACAAAAACCTCTCAAATCTCCAGGCAGAAGGGGAGCTGCAGGAACCTGCACAGTGGGAACTGAGGCAGAGTTTTATGGCAAAGGTGATCAACCTCTGGAACAAACATCCCAGGAGGGACATGTCCTGCCTGGCCAGGAGAGACAGACCTGTGTGACCACGAGGGACATGTCCTGCCTGGCCAGAAGGGACACGTCCAGCCTGTCCCCAGGCCCTGGTGCCTCACTGGAAGATGCTGGTGGAGTTGAAGGGTGAAAACCCAGGGCTGTTGATGGATTGTTTCCCACATCGGAGGCTCTGAGCTCCCCCTGGGCCTTAAAACCCAGGAGGAGCCGCCCTGGGAGGAGGATGCTGGAGCTGCTGGAGCTGCCAGGTCCTGCCTCACTTCCAGCCCAGCTGCAGCTCATTTTCCCTGCCCAGACCATCCTGTTTGTGCTGCAAGGGGAGCCAGGACCACCCTGTGCCCACCACGGATCCCTGCCAGCATGGAGAGGGGGGTCCTCCTGGCCCCCTTCCCAGAAATCATCAAAGCCAGYGGGGAGCAGGTTCAGCTGAGCACCCACAGCAGGTCAGGGGAGCCAGAGAGGCTTTGKAGCATCACCCACCCCTGCCCAGCCCCTCACACCAACCCCACAGTCCTGGCTGCTCACATACAAAAAGATCCCAACTCTCTCTGGAATACTCAGGTCATTTTTTTTTCCCTGAGTACAACACGAGATCACTCAGAACTAAATGATGGGAACGAGGTCCTTGCTGACAGCAAGAAAAAAAMATATCCCAGAGCTTTGAGCCGAGGAGCACATCAAAGCAGGGAGGAAATGTCACTGGTGCACTCSCACCCCCATAACCCGGCCCTAACACAGTTATTTCCCTGCTCTGCTGAAGCCTTTTCTCCTCCACTYACAGCTGCTGAGTGCTTGCTCACTGAGCCTGGCTGCAGGGGACTTTTCTGAGCTTCTGTTCATTCCCTCCTGTCCAGTTCCCTCCCCTGGCCAGGCATAAATCAGCCCTGGAGACACAAGCAGCAGCGATTCCTGGCACCCCCAGCACCCTGGTTCACRAAACAATACACAATGGATTATTCACAGCACACCCTGCGTCACACACCAGTAATTATAAACATGAAATCTATCAAATAATGACAATTAACAGCGGATTTGACAGAGTAACACACTCCAAATAGCCTGGTGGTTGATTACGTCTTATTAATGAAATGCCAAAACATTGAGGGCTCTTAGCAGGACAATTAATTGCTCCCAATAAATCTGACTTCTGACAGACCTCATCTTTAAAGGAGGCTTTGGGACATCTGGTGAGGGTTATTTCTTAAAGCAATGGCTGATGATTCCTACAGAAAATTCCCTGGGAGCTGGGAGGACTGGAGCCACCAACACACAGAACTGAGCAGAAGGGAGTTAGAGACAAGGGCAACCCCAACACTGGAATAATTTTGGATAAACTGGGATGGATTGTGGTGTAAGATTCCAACCAAGATCCACTCCCAGCACTTCCCCTGCAAACACCCAGGGCCAGCAGCTTCCTTGGAAAAGTGTCCTCAGACACAATTCAGACTCAAGGGGATCCAAAAAGGATCCCAGGCTGCTGGGAGAGGTGACCAGACCCAAAGGGAGACCAGAGGTGTCCAGAGCCACCAGGCTGGGTGTCACTAACCCAGGAATGGGCTGTGGTGACAGATGACTCCACTCCTGCAGAAAGCAGGGATGTCAGCTGCCTTGGACACACAGGACCTGCAGCACTGCTGCCAGAGCTGGTCTGTGTGTCCATCCATCCATCTGTCCCTGCATCCCCTTGGGGCAGCTGTTCAACATCACCCCTCTGCTTGTGGCAGCAGGATCCCAGTGACCCCAAGCCCCAGTGWCCCCACACACAGCAGTCACTGGGAATGGGCCTTTCCCAAGGGCCAAAGCCCCGAGCTGTGAGGCTGCAAAGCTCTGGAGCACTCCCTGGCCCCATGCTGGAGCACCTCACCATCCTGAATTCCCCAGACACCAGACCCTGTCAGGGAGAGCAGGGTCAGCCTGTGCTGCTTTCCCTACAAGCTCCTGCTCCTTGGAAGATTTCAGCAGAGCTGTTCCAGGAACCCCAGTGATCATTTCCTGCTGGAGCAGTGTTGAGCTCTCGGGGTGGCACAAATTACAGCATCCTTATTTTTATTTCAGCCTTTATTTGAAGGGAACGTACAAGAGGAATCTGATGCTGGCTGGGCCTGAAACCCACAAGCACTCTGTAAACAAGCTCGACCCTGAGAGATTTCCATGTTTCTTCCTGAAACATCAGGAGAAGCAGCRGCACGGGATAATTGGAAACAGTTACGGAGACTTCATTTTCTTGTTTTTTCTGGGATTTGCTCTCGGGCTGGCTCTTCCCAACCTTAATACCTGGCAGGGCTGATCTCATGGTGTCAGGGTTGACTCTCCTTGGAATTTCATTTGCATAAGGATTGATGTGCTGAGAGCTCTCCTGGAGAAATGGCTGCCCTGGAGAGGTCAGGGATATTCAGGGAGAAAAGGAGAGAGGCCATTTCTCCTCGAGTGCTGCTTTTAAAAGGGGTCAGAGCAGAGYCTCTGAGGCTGAATGAATAAATAGACCCCAAGGAACACTTTACTGTGACATCCTTGGGAGCCTTTAGACTCGTCCTCAAAAACCCTCGGGGTCATTTGCTAATGAGCAGCACAAACACGTGCAGGAATTCCAGCGCTGCCCACGGGACACCTCCCTCGGGGTCACAGCGTCCCTGGAGCCAGCAGCACCTGCAGCTCCCTGCACTGGGAGCACCAGCAGGGCTCACCTGGGCCAGGTTTTCCTCCTCTGCTTGCCCGAGGCTCGGCAGGAGGGGAGAGCCCTCCCAGGCAGGAGGTGTCCGCACACCCCGAGGGGGAGAGCCTCGTTAGTCACTCCTGCGGCTCCKGAACTCCGGGAGCCTGTGCCCCCCTGAGCCCTGTGGGAACGGGCTGSGCAGGAACAGAGCACAGATCCCGGGAACTGAGGCTGGGAGGGGATGAAGCTGAACTGGATTTGTGCAGGACATCAGCGGAGCCCTTCCCGCGACAGAACAAATCCCGGCTCCCCGGGCTGGCTCACGTTCTGGTTTAACATTCCAGCAGCCAGGAGAAAGAGATCTCAAGGAAATGAGATGCACACAGATGTTCTCCCTGCTGTCACCTGTGTGTCTGCAATTGCTGTCACCTGTGCCAGCCACACCAGGACACCCAGTGACCACAGGCCAACCCCACTGCCCGGGCCCTGTTCAAAGGCAAAGCAGCCTCATTTTAACCTTCCTGCATTCCTGAGTATCCAAACCCCTGCTGCAGGGAAGAACTTCAGGCAAAGGCATGGAAATACAGGAGGGTGAGGAAAAGGGATGGACCAGAGCGCCCCAAACCACCACCTCCCCCAGGATCACTCACTGCTGGGGTTCAGAGATGAACCCAGTGGGCCCTGTCATCCCACTGGGCAGTGTCCCCACCCCAGGGACAGCCACCAAACCTGCAGAGATGCCAGCACAACAGGGAATGGCTCAGGCACGGAACAACACGGATCCAACCCCTCCAGCCAGGTGAAATGGCCGGATAATGCCTGGGAAAGGGCAGTCCAGGAAAGGTCCAGGTCCAAAAAGGGGCCTGGAAGCCCCAGCCAGGGCAGACCCGAGGGCAGCAGTGCAGATGTTTGAGGGACAGAGCCGAGGGCAGCAGTGCAGATGTTTAGGGGCAGATCTGAGGGTAGCAGTGCAGATGTTTGAGGGACAGAGCCGAGGGCAGCAGTGCAGATGTTTATGGGGCAGATCTGAGGGCAGCAGTGCAGATGTTTGAGGGACAGACCCGAGGGCAGAAGTGCAGATGTTTGAGGGACAGACCCGAGGGCAGAAGTGCAGATGTTTGAGGGACAGACC
>QVAJ01000467.1:208113-222025 GCA_003546035.1 Mixornis gularis | reverse complement strand
GAGCCTCCTTTTCTCCAGGCTGAGCCCCTTTCCCAGCTCCCTCAGCTGCTCCTGCTGCTCCAGACCCTTCCCAGCTCTGTTCCCTTCCCTGGACATGCTCCAGCCCCTCAGGGTCTGTCTTGTGAGAGGCCCAAAATTTCCCCCAGGACTGGAGGTGCCCCAGCAGTGCCAGCACAGGGGACAATCACTGCCCTCACTGCCCTGGTCCTGCTTGGCCACACCATTGCTGATATTGGCCAGAATGGGCTTGGACTTCTCGGCCAGCAGTGCTGGAGGAGAAGACTCCACATCTGCAGGTGTGTCCTGTGCTGTGTGTGCACAAACTGCCTCTCCCTGCAGCCAGGGCCCCCAGCCTGCCTGACCCCACCGGGGGCTGGAGACACAAGAGGAGAGCAGGGAGATCCACACCCCTGATCCAGGGGCCCCGGATTTCTGCCCGGGGAAGGAGGAAACGCCTGCAGGAGTGCCCTTCTCCCAGCCAGATCTCCCCCTTTCCCTGCTGCAGTCACCTTCAGCTGGTAGCAGCACTCGGAGGAGCTTGCTTGGCTCCCCAGCTCCCTGTTGGAATGCTTGAGGCACACAGTCCTTGGATCACTGCCTGGCACCAGCACAGCCCCTGACCCCTCGGGGACGGCTGGGCCAGGACGCTTCCAGCAGGGGAAGTTTGAGTGAAACCAATTTGGGCTGAAAGCAAGCAGAGATGTTGTGCTGGTGACAGCAGCTGACTGCAGGAGAGGCTCTGATGGGAGCCCAACACAGCTCAAACTGCCTCAATAGGATCTGGAAAACAGCCTGGAGAGACACCTGTCATCTCCAGCAACACTCCCACAGCCGTGTGCGCATCAAACAAAGCCTGCAGAGTGTCGATTTTAGGGCTCAAAGGTGTTTAATTCACATCTTGTCTCCCTTGTACTTTTCTGATGTAAAATCCTTCCTGTCTCCTTCCCTTCAGCCTTGTGGGTCACCGTGTTCCCCACCCCRGGATTTTCCTGGGATCAGAGGGAACATGATCTGCAGATCAGGACCTGGGGGCAGAGGGATTTTGGCTCTCTGCTCCCTATGCAGATAAACCCCATATAAAYCCCATTGACATTCAACTCCTTCTGCTCCACCAGCTCAGCCCTGCCCCAGGGGGAGATTTCTGCATCCCACTGCCCCTCTCCCACTGCCTGGACATTGCCTGCACTGAGATTCAGGAATTTGCCATGCTCCAAGTCCCTTATAAACCATCAGGGCTGGGCTACATCCTGCAGTTTTACCATTTTTATGAAGTTATTGGCATTCCTGTGTTCAGTGAGAAGATAATCCCTGCTCCAGGAGCAAGGCCCTCAGCACCAGCGGTAGAAGCTGAGTGATGGCACAAAATGTTGTTCCATCAGAATGAGATGCAAATGAATCTCCTCATCCTTTTACTTTTAATTCCTATTTTTTTCCCTTGATCCATGAGAAAACTTTCACTTGCAGCTCCCTCATCTCCRTCTGGGCTGCCTATGTGAGTAAATGGGGGCAAACCTCCTCATTTGGGAAAGTTATTCCCTGCCTTTAGCTAATTTCCTTTCCTTCAGCTCTGGAAAACATTAACCAAAGAGGTTCCAACCTTCATGGCTGAAAACAGTAGCTGGAAAATCCATTAGGCCGATATATTTATTATTAAAAATTGTGAAAAGACCAAGTTCTCATTAATCCCTAAATAGATCCAGAATATCTCCAGATTGTGCCCACATGAATAAGAGCAGCCCATGGCCCTTTTCCCTTTTTTTTTTTTTGTTAAAGTACAGAGCTGATCACTCCAAACCCTCTGGYTTTCAGGTGTCCTGGGCAGCATCTCCGGGGCTGAGGGGGTGAGCTGGGATGGAGCTCTCCAGAAGGATGGGRCTTCCTCGGGAATCAGCCCGGGATGATGTTTGGAATGCACTCTTGGAAATGATACAGCCAGAGACAATCAAATGCTGATGTGACCAGGTGAACAATAGCAGCAGGGCAGGCTGCTGCCGGGGCTGTCACTCCAACGAACAGCCATCAGCACTGGCTGTAATTCCCCAKGGAGCTGTGCCCTGCAGGCAGGCTCCGTCCACGGGGCCCAGCCAGCCCGTGGGGACCTGCYCAGCAAAGCCACCGGGGCAGGGCAGGGTCTTTGTTTGGGGTCTGGAGCCCAGAGTGGGGTGAGAGCACCGTGGATCCAGCAGCATCAGTTGGGTGTCCAATGGCAGGAGGGCGAGCCAGGCTGTGGCTCCAAAAGGTCCCTTTTAGCCAAATGTGAGGCCTGGAGGGCCAAACTTCGAGGTCCCTCAGAGAAGAAAGTCCTCGATGGGATTAAAGAGCTTTGCTCTGTTAGAGATGACCCTCTGGAATGAAAACTCCAGAAAAYTGGGAAGGCCCTTGGAGGGAGGAGGTCTGCAATCCTCCCTTCCCCACAGTGCTGGGAGGGGGCTCTGCCCACTCCAGTTTGGAATGTCCTGGGCAACACCCACTGTCCCCCTCCCCGGGGAGGGCTCAGGAGCCTTTCCCAGCCTGATGGTTCCCATGAGTGGGAGAGGTTTTCCAACTCACAGCCCACATTTTCGGTATTGCTTCATTCCACCCCTTTATTTCTGATGGAACACTTGGTGGAAGGAGTACAATTGCTCCCTAGCCTGGATTTTCATGTTTTAACGGTGCTTAATTATTCCAGGAGAAACTTTTATTTTTCCTTTTCCTCCACCTCGCTTCTGCACTCGATGCTTTCTCCTGGAGTTTAATTAGCACATTTCAGAAGGGAATATTGAGATTAAATCACTGCTGGGCAAGCTCTGCTCCAGGATTGATGATCCTTGGGCACAGCTTTTATTGGAGCTGCCAGCTCAGGCTATGGATTTATGGACCAAAGGGTTCTTTGGGCCAGGGGCAAGCCAGCGGTGCCGCAGCGRGCTGGGGACACGCGCCAGGCTGCTGGCCTTTGTCCCCTCCTGCAGCCACAAGAAGGATGGATGAGAGTGCTGGGGGTGATGTGAGGGTGGGCARGCCCTGACACAGAGCAGCTGTGGCTCTCTGAGCCCTGGCAGTGCCCAAGGTCAGGCTGGATGGGGCTTGGAGCACCCTGGGACAGTGGAAGGTGTTCCCATGGCAGGGTGGCACTGGATCCCTTTGAGGTCCCTTCCAAGGCAGACCATGCTGGGATTCATCCTGGGCAGAAAGGGGCACCCCACAGCCCAGCAGGCCCCGAGGAGGGCACCCCACAGCCCAGCAGCAGGGCTGGCACATCAGCACCTCCAGCCCCACCATCTGCTGCGATCCAAGGGCTCATTCCAGCCTCTCCCAGAGCCTGGGGCTGGCTGCAAACATCAGATGTAGGCACAGGTTTGGCACCAGGCCAGCCCCTTTCCTGCTGCCTCAAATGCCAGCATTTCGATTCGAGCTCATCTGCAAATGCTAAAAAAGCTGCAGTTTGCAACAGAGTCCACCCTGGTGGAGCTCATTGAAAGGAGACCTTGAGGGAGGGGGAAAATCCCAAACCAAGAGTTCCTTTGATTGTGTTATCTCACCAGCTAAAGGTACAGACCTGCAGTGAAACCCACAGAGATCTTTTCCCAGCTGAGGCTCCAAACACTTGTGGCTTCCTTGGGGCCAGGGAACATTCTGGGGACTGGAATTTTCACTTACATCCCTTGCAGGAAGGCTCCTCATCCTGGGAGTTCGTGTGAGGGGGCTTATCCCAAAAAACTCCCAGCAATGCCCCATGTGGGAGAGAACAGCACCTCCTGCTCRTGCTGCTGGGCAGGCTGGCTTTCCTCTCGTTATTCAGAGCAGCTCTGGCCCAGAGCTGAGCAGGACTGGATAAGGTTTACCCCTGAGAGCCCACAAGACTCAGCCGAGTGCCTGCACAGGGCAAAGAGCCCCAGCCCAGCCCCAAACCCACAGGGAATTTCAGCAGCCAGGGCTGGGGGACTGTGTGTTTTGTTTTGCTCTTCGAAAGATAGCCCTGTAATTTAGTGACTCATCCATTCTCCAGCCTTTGTTGCTTTTCATTTTCAACATCTTTAAGCTGTTTGTGGAGAATATGCTTATTTTTAGACTTCCCATCAGGGAGAGGCATCTGAGCTGGTTCTGAGGGAAGAGCTCCATTGAGACTTTGGTGTCTGGGGTGTTAATGGGCAAATTTCCTGCTGGGGAGAGATCTCCTTCCCTTTCCTCACTGAGCTGGAGCAGGCAGGGATATTCAGGCTGTGCCCTGTGAGGTCTCAGGGTGCTCTGAGCTCCTGGAGGGAGGAGAAGGAGGAGGATGGATGCAAGGAAAACTAACAAATGTTGGTTTCAGGATCTCAAATCATCCTTATGAAACCTGAAAATCTCCATCCATGGCCCAGAAATTCTCTATCCCACGGCACAGGCTGGCAGCAGGAAGGGCAAAGGGGGAGAGCAGCCCTCAGCCAAGAGCCAACCCCATTTCTCTCTACTGCAGCAAATCATGAGGAGTATTTCTGCTTAATTCAGGGTTGTTTTTTTAAAAAAAAGCAATGTTTTTATTTGAAAAGAAAGAAGTTGATTTTTTTTCCCAGAAAATTGACAAAACAGAAGATGCTTTTTGAGTTAATGAATAGGTTTGGGATTGGGCTGGTTTGTGAAGTCTGACACCTCCTCATTTCGGTTTGCAGCAAATTCTTGTGGGGAGCTTTAAAATTAAAGGAAATTTCAAAATGAAAATTGGCTCTATAGCACTCAGAGCCAGGCATCTGACCAGAAAAAAAAGGGGGGAAAAGCGCCCAATCCTGCCTGCTTCTTTTTTTCTTTTTCTTTTTCTTTTTTTTTTTTTAATTAAATTAAGTCAATGGAGAACGGAAAGGCCTCAAATGAAAACCACACTGGCCCCAAATGTCTCCAAGGCTCCAGATGTGAATTCCGGCACCTTCTGCTGGCGAGCACGGCCTGGCTGTCCTMCAGCACTCAGGGCACAGCCCCTGCTCAGGAAGGAGAGCACAGAGCCGGGGATGTCCTGGAAAAGAGCAGGAGGTGGCTCCAGTCCATCCCTGGAATGTGGGATCATCCAGACCCGAGCTGAGCTCTCAGGGCACGTCCTACGGGCTCTGCTTTGCCCCATGGAGGTATTTGGGGTTTGCCATCCCGTGCCATCCCCTGTCCCCACGTGTCCCTCGGTGCCACAACGGGGGCTCAGCCTCAGCACGGCCCCGGAGGCGCTGCCAGGAGCTGCTCCCCCAGCCAGCCCCGGGCAGGGCTCCTTGGGCAGCTCCAGGGAGCCTTTCCAGGCCAGTTTGTAATCCTGCTGAGAGCTGCAGTCCTAATGGACGGCTGGAAGTGCTCCACGGCCCCTGGCTGCCCCTCCCGGGTGTCACCAGCAGGGCAGGGTCGYTCTGCTCTGCATTCCCCAGCAGCAGCCCAGGAGCAGCTCTGGCCGTGTTTTACCTCCTGACACAGATACAGGACCAAAGCTGCTCAACCCCGAGCCCGGAGCTCTCTGCTCTGCCATCCCCACCCCAGGGCCATGTGGTGRCACAAAGGGCTCCCCTGGAGGAGCTGCAGCCACCTCCCAACCTCGTGTTCCCAGGGCACTGCACCCTCTCTTTCCATTGCCTTAAATCATGGAATCAGAGAGTCCCAGAAYAAGTTGGGTTGGAAGGACCTTAAAGCCCATCCAGTGCCACCCCTGCCATGGGCAGGGACACCTTCCACCATCCCAGGCTGCTCCAACCCCAATGTCCAACCTGGCCTTGGGCACTGCCAGGGATCCAGGGGCAGCCACAGCTGCTCTGGGCAGATGCTTCCAGGGAAAAATCCCAGACTGGTTTGGGTTGGGAGGGACCTAAACCCCATCCAGTGCCACCCCTGCCATGGCAGGGACACCTTCCACCATCCCAGGCTGCTCCAACCCCAATGTCCAACCTGGCCTTGGGCACTGCCAGGGATCCAGGGGCAGCCACAGCTGCTCTGGGCACCCTGTGCCAGGGCCTGCCCACCCTGCCAGGGAACAATTCCTGCCCAATGTCCCATCCATCCCTGTCCTCTGGCAGTTAAACCCATTCCCCTTGTCCTGACACTCCTAAACTCAAGGATGTTTTTTTTTGTTGTTGTTGCATCTAAAACTTTCCATGAACCACAGGGATACCTCCAGGGGGGCTTTGTGGTGAACCCCAGAGGGGCATCCCAAGGCCTGGATGGAGGCACTGATGGAGCAGGTGGGGAGCACACCTTGGCTGAAGCACAGGAGAGCTGGATTCCCTGGCCAGGGGCTCAGGATCAGCCCCCATGCAGGAGCTGGCTCAGGGAACAGGAGGGCCCGAAGCCCCAGCTCTCCATCCACCACCCCGAGCCATCAGCTGGGAGCACCTGTACAGGAGAGAGGCATTTCCCAGGGCCTGAGCAGGAGAACTGGAGACAATCTGCCTGAGTTAATCACAGAGTGCTGGGGCCCAGAAATGCAGTGGCTTAAGAGAAAAATCTCACTGTATTATTTTTTTTTTAATGAAAGCCTTTCTGCAATAGATTCAACCCAGAAAAACCCTGCTCAGTCCATGGATTGCAGCGCAGGTATGAGCCAAATACATGGTGAAAAGGAGATAAACACTGTGTCCTCCTGCATGGCCACAGGAGACAAATTCCCCATTTAGAAAGCCAATAAAAACATATTTCTTTTAGAACAACTGCATTCATGGCACATTGTTTCTCTGAGAAAAATATGTTAGTGACTTTGAACTCCTTCAATGCCATCCAGAACATATTTTTTTTCCCCCAAAGTGTCTCAAAAGTAGCAAAAAATACGAAAGAATTAATGACTGTTAACAGCTGAAACAGATGGTCTGCTGTGAGTCCCCACAGCCTCATGCAACTGTGAGTCAAGCCATTTTTCAAAATGGTGAAGAAAGAAAAGTAATATTAAAAAAAAAATCAATTTCCAAGGCTACCAGGCTTCCAAAATTCCACTCGGACTTCCCAGGCACGAGGCAGCAGGAAAGGAGGGGTTTGGACCCACCTTTGGCTCCAGCCCCGAGTCCCTTTGCCCTGACGGGAGATGCCGAGGGTCTGTCTGCGTTCAGCAGCGCCTGGGGCGGGGTTCTGCTCCAGGGTTTGGAGCGGGGTTCCTCCCCGCCGCGACATTCCCCACACAGCCGTGTCCCCACGCGGTGTCCCCACGCCCACCCTGGGGAGCAGCAGCGTCCTTCCCTCCCTCCCTCCCTCCCCCGCACCCGGGAAGGGATCGGAGAGGAGAAAAGCACTTGCCAGGAGGGGAACTCTGGTTGCCTGCTCCGCTGCGGCGGCTCCTCCTTCTCGCCGGGAGACTCATCCCCGCGGCCACCTTCATGCTTGGGCTGCCCCTGTGCCGGCTCCTGGATCAGCCCCATCAGGCAGGCGAGTCGGCGGGGCCCGGGCGCTGGGCGAGCTCATCATGGGGCCAGGCGAGCCCGGAGCGCGACTCTGCGGGCGAGGAGCGACACAAACTTCAGCGCACGCACGGCGAGGCTTTATCATTTATTTAAACCCCGGCTCTCAATAATTCATGCCGGGGSAGCGGGACAACAATGCGGCACCGAGCGGCCACATCTGGAACAGATGTTCGGTTCCCAAGTAAAAGCGGGGAATGCGCAATGCCATGGGAATGGTGCGCTCTGGGACGCAGCCCCGCTCCTCCCGGGGCACCAGCCGTGAGCCCGTGTGCTGGCAGGGCCGAGCTGGCACAGAGCACAGGAAGGGCCAGCGCTGGCTCCAGCTGCAGCCAGGGGCTGGGAGAGCTCACACCCGCAGCTTCCACATTCCTTGGAAGCTCCGGGCAGATGCTGGAAAGGCTCCTGCACACATCCACACGGGCTTCCGTGRGGGCCCCGGCCAGGAGCCCACTGTCACCCGTGCCAGCCTGGAGCACCTCGCTCGGGTCCTGAGGCGGCCCCAGCTCTGTGCCAGGGGTGGCACCGGGAGGGGCCGATCCCGGCCCGCGCTCCCGGGATGTGCCGGGACAAGAGGAGGCGCCGCGACCACGCGTGCACCTTTCATTGCCAGGTGTCCACCTTTCATTGCCAGGTGTCCACCTTTCATTGCCAGGTGTCCCTGCAGGGCACCACAGGGACGCCCAGGGTATCCCCTGAGCGAGTGGCACCTCTCCAGTCGTGACACACAAACCCTCCAGGCCTGACCACCCCCTGTGTGCCGTGTCCCCACGGGGCCCTGCGGCCACTCCCAGCCCACGGCCACAGCTGGAGTCCTCTCTGCGGCCAGCCCGGCCATGCCAGGGCCCCTCCGGCTCGGGCCTGGCTGCCCCCCGTCCCCATTCCTTTTGGGACATCACCCGTGAGGCAATGARTATCTGAACAATGCTCACGGGCACGTGGTGTGGTTTAGGGACTGTCCTGTGCAGGGCCGGGAGTTGGACTCCCACGATCCTTGCGGGTCCTCACCACTCAGGATATTCCATGAATCCCTGAGCCTTCAGCCAGGCTCTCGCTATGATCTAACAGACTCTTTATTCCTTTTGCCCTTTGCTGGCCCCGGTGTCCCCGGCTGCTCCACTCATACCTGCCGTTCTCCTTCCTGACACCGGCTCCGGTCCTGCCGGGCCGGGCCGTGTCCAGGCTGTCCCTTCCCCACTGTCCCCTCCCCGCTGTCCCCTCCCCGCTGTCCCCTGCCCATCTGTCACTCGCCAGCTGGCCTCGCTCTCCCTTTCTGTGGAAGAATTGGAGGCAACAATTTCTTTGCCTGCAATTACACAACACCTCAAGCACCTGAGCTCTGACCCAGACCTCCAGGGTGTATTATTATTAATTATAATTATTAATTATAATTATTATTATTACTACCAGCACTGTTATCCCAGCCCTCTGAGGACACCTTCTTGATACAGTCCTTATGTTTTGGGATACCTCTTTTATCTCTGTGATTTACAACACCTCCTCTGACACCTGAGCTCCACTCTTTGGGTAATACAAACTTGGAGGCGATTTTCAGCAGAAATTTTCTTCCTGAAAAGAAATTTTCTTCTTGCTCCTCTTCCTAAATGTGAACCTTGCACTTTACCCTGCCAGCCAGCCATTAATGCCAGTAAAGAATGGACTTTCCTTTCCCCTAGATAATGACTGATCTTGCAGATTGGATAATGAAATAAGTAATGCCATTAGCAGCCCATTAATCAGTGGTGAGCAGTGAATAACACCGAGTGCACGGCTGTCAACTGCTCCTGAAGGACAAGGGAAGGGGAGCTGGGCAGAAATGGGGAAACCACTCAAAATCCCGTCCCCTGCTCCCCACATGTTCCTCTTTTACTGCCGAGTGGCCAACAATCAGTTCTTTGCCTGGGGGATCCAGCCTTGTGACAGCCTGTCCAGATTAGGTATCTGTGCTCGGGAGACTCCCTGCACATCCTAAATCCTGCTGAATTCCACACTTAGCAGGAAGTCACTTCCTTCATTTCTGTCCCTGCCACGTGCAGGATGCGAAAAAAGGAGGAAGAATCCAGGAGGGCCCTTCCCTGCAGTGTCATTAGTGGTGGTGGTGGTGGTGGGACACGGCCRCAGCCGCAGCAGGACCTGTCCCCGTGTCCCTGGCTGTGCCTGAGCCGCGTTCCCGAGTGTTCCTGAGAGGAACAGGCGTGGTGCTGGAGCAGGGGCTCCCCGCTGTCCTGCCAGAGGGTGAGAAACAGGAGATGCTGGAGCAGATTAGAAATGAATGTCTGAGCAGAGTCACCCCTGGGAGGGAGCAGCCGTCCCTGAGCCTCTGATTTCTGTCTTGCTCTGTTATCTCCACCCACAGAGAATGTGGCACCCCTGGGCCCCGGGTCTCCAATCCCCATCCAGACACAGCTCTCAAGGGACTGCTCAGCTGTTTCATGCAGCTGCAGACAGCTCCCCTCCATCTTCCAATCCCAGGATCACTGAGCTTGGAAAAGATCTCCAGGATAAAGCCCAAGCTGTGCCCATCCCCATCTTGTCCCCAGCCCAGAGCACTGAGTGCCACATCCAGGCCTTTTCTGGGCACCTCCAGGGATGGGGACTCCAAACCTCCATGGGCAGAGCCCCCAGCTGTCCCCTCATGTCAGGGACTTGTGCAGAGCCACAAGGTCCCCCCTGAGCCTCCTTTTCTCCAGGCTGAGCCCCTTTCCCAGCTCCCTCAGCTGCTCCTGGGGCTCCAGCCCCTTCTCAGCTCCATTCCCTTCCCTGGACATGCTCCAGCCCCTCAGGGTCTTCCTTGGAGCAGCCCAGAACTGGACACAGGACTGGAGGTGYCCCATCCTCAAGGTGTGGCCTCAATCTTTCTGCCAGGTGCCATGCCAGGTTTTAGGAAGAGCTCCATCGTGGGTAAACACCACCCTGAACTGCTGAGGACATTTCCCCAGGAGTGCTCACTCTGGGAGAGAGGAAGATCAGGAACAACAACTCTAAAAATAAAAAATTATCAAAGAGAAGACTGAATGAAACCCTTTTTAACCCGCTAAGACACCTCCACTGTCCTCACCTCCAGCCCATCTCACAGCACCTCAGTGAGGCTGTGAACACCTCGGTGGCCGCTGTGTGACTGAAGGGGTTAATTGGGAAGGCATTTTCCGCCCAGCCCCCTCGCTGGCCCAGCACTGCGAGCTCCTGGCCCTGGCTTCCCTCTCCTCCTTCCCGCTCTCCGTGCCAATGGAAGGACGGAGCCAGCGCCGATGGTGACTCATGAGCCGCACTAGTCTCGGCACATCCCTCCGTGGCACTCGGGTGACACTTGTCYCCAAACGTGCTGCTGGGGACAGGCAGGAGGAGCACAAACACAGGCACGGAGCAGAGGTGGGGCTGGATCCCAACCGGGGGTGACACCGCTTTCTTTTCTCTCTGCTGGCAGATAATCARTTCTGCTCAGAAGAGGAGAAACCCAGCTCCAAGGAAAAAAGAAAGGTCCTCACATCACTTCTTCCATCAGGCTGACACCTCTTCATCTCAGGGAATTTAACATCTGTTACATAATTCAGGGAACATGTGGTTATTTTCCAGGCTTATTAATAGCCCAAACCCCACAGCTTAAATGAAAATGAGCAGCTGCTCCAGACTTCACCTCTGGAGAAGGGGCTGGGAGCAGGTACCGGGGCTGGCTGAGGCTCAGGGCTCCCTCCCGCCACAGCTCCTCCTGACAAACCAGAAAGGACAAGGCTTGGACTGATGCTGAGACAGCTGCATTCCCACATTTCCCCCAGTGCTCCTTTCACAGCTCATTTTTGTTTCCAGGAGAGGCAGAGGATGGTGGACAGGATCACTGATACGAGAGAGGGCTGGGGAAGTGCAGAGAGGAGGAGAGGGAGACAGTGGATCATTGTACCCTACATCACAAAACACTTCCATTCACAGGTCACTTCCAAGATGTCCAACAGGGCTTGCAGGTTCTTCCATGCCAGGAYTTAATCCTGAATGCCTGAGCTGTCCTCTCACTTGAGGACAGGCTGAAGGAAGGCCCTTGGCACCTGGACAGAAGGTGGAAGGTTGTCTGTGGCTCTGTTCCTGTGGGGATGGAAGGGCAGTTCCATGAGCACTCCTCTCCACACCAGAATGGTGACTTGGATGCTCCCTGATGTTTCCAGGTGGGATTCAGGCTGGGCAATAGGTAAAGGTGAGGCTGTGGCTGGGACACACAGGCGTGTCCAGGATACCCCTGAGACACACGACCCACAGCTCACATCAGGGAAAGGGGAGGCAAAGCCCTCCAGCCACCTCCAGCCCATTCAGGGATCCATTCATGGATCATACAAGTGATCTCCTCACTCTCTTGATGGTCTTAGCAGAACCCAAAATTCATCCTGATTCAGTCCCAAATCCCTCTGTGGCTTTCACCCAGAGCAGAAAACCCAAAGCCAACAAAGGATGAGAACTGGTGAGAACATCTCCATTTCCTGGTGGTCCATAAAAGCCAGGAAGATCTGCCCAGAAGGGGCAAGGTGACCAGAGCCCAGTGGTGCCCAGGGAGGAGGAGGAGGTGGCCCTGGTGCCCTGGGCAGCTCTGAGCCTCTCTGGCTGCAGCCACTGGAGTGGGAGGAGGGCACCTCTGCCCCAGGGCCAGGCAGGGACTGGGAACAGCAGAGAGCAGGGCTGGAACCTCAGCAGGCAGAAATCACGAGCTGCTCCAGCTCCAGCTCCAGGGAAGGCCTGAATATCCCTAGGACACAGCACAGAGCTCACACATCTCATCCCACAGGGAAAAACAGGCAGGAATTTGCGGGTTTCTCCATGTTCAGTGAATAGCCAGTGATTCCCAGAGGGCAAGGCAGCAGCAGGAGAACATGAGGGAACCCCCCAAAGCCAGGCTGGGAGCTGGGAGGTGACTGCAGTGTGAGGGAAAAGCCTTGGCTCGAGCCTTTCTTTCCAGAGGAGCAGGGARCTGCCTTCAGGCAGCACATCCCAGCTTCTGCCTCACTGCTGCACCAACGCTGAGCCTTGGGACTGCAAACTGCAATTTCCACGTGGTCAAGAACCATGGGACACAGACTGTGCCTGGAAGACCTGGGAAGGGGAGCATGGACAGGGCCTGGAGCCGGGCTGGGATTGGGGTTTATCCAGGAATCTCCAGACCTGCTGCCTTGGTTGTTCCCAGCCCAGGGATGGGCTCAGCTCCCCACTCTCCCCACTGGAGAGCTTCCCATGCCATCTCAAATGACCTGCTTTAAAAAAATTAAGTGAACAATTCCTCTAAATCTGAAATCACCAAATCCAAACTGCTTCAGCTGATCCCAAACCGCTTCCTGACCCAGACTAGAAGGGATTATTTTGGGAGAGAAAAAGAGCTGTCAACTTCAGCAGAATTTGACTCAAATTTTCTTTTTGCCCTCCCTATAGCCACCTTTTTCATCCCCACCCAGCTGAAAGTTCACTCATTTTTACTTTGACAGGCATATTTTCCCTGTTCACCAAGCCATGCTTATCTGACCTCCTGGATCTGTAATAATAATTTCTTATTCTTTCTGTACCTGGGCTGATCCTCTAAGCTTTGCTGGAAGGATTTGGACAAAAATACTATTTTTGACATCCTGGGATTCTTTCACAGAATCTTCCATTCCAGCTGCTATTTTTTGCTCTCATATCCGGTTCCCAAAATCTGCATGGTGGCAGTTCTGGGGGTCAATTTAACTTTAACAATTACAATTTAATTGCAACTTAAACAATTCAGCTTATTGGCACAAATACAGAGCCACGAGATATTAGGGAAGGAGTGTGCTGAGTACCTAAAAGCTCTTGGAAATTTAGAAATCATCTAATTATGTCTGTTACCCAACAAGGGTTTCACACACTGCTCACTGTCTTTAGAAAAAGCAACTGGCAACATCAGAAAAATTATAAATTGACAATTCCGAGTGATTGACCTCCTGTTCCTATTGTGCGCTTGCCATGGAATGAAAGAAAWACAGGAAAGAGTCTTGCCAAGGTATGGGGAAGAAAAAAACAACAACAAAAACGAATGAGATTTTGTTGGCAGAACTTGCAAATTATTCGTGCTCCCTTTCACCCAACTTCCGTCACATAATTGCCGCGTGCTGCAGCAAATTCCCTGGAAATGCTTCTGCTGGGAAGGTGGGAGCAGCAGTTTGTGCGGAGCAAGAGGCTCCCGTCCTCAAAGCCGCAGCCAGGAAYGAAGCACCAGCAGAAGAACCAAAGAGAAACAGGGTTTAGGTCCAAACGCGGCAGGTCTGGCTCCAGGCCAGGCTCCAGCAGGTGTCTGTGAGGATGGCCAGGCTGGAGTGCCAGGGAACTCGGTGTGGAATGGCAAAGAGCTGCTGTGACTCAGAGCCGCAGCCTCTGGCAGCAGGGGAGGTGCAAACCAGGCTCTGGGCTCCAGCAGCAGTGTGAGATGTGCTCGGCCAGCCAAGGAGGCCTCCTCCATCCCAGCTCCACAGCCTGCTCCTGCCGGCAGCACCGGCCAGCCAAGGAGGCCTCCTCCATCCCAGCTCCACACCCTGCTCCTGCCGGCAGCACCGGCC
>QVAJ01000467.1:185249-198302 GCA_003546035.1 Mixornis gularis | reverse complement strand
TGACCCTCTGGGGTCCCTTCAGGCCTGGCCCAGCCTGGGGTTCTGGGATTGTGTGACACTCTCCTGTTGTCTCCTCCTGCACAGCCCCAGGCCTGGAGCCAGCTGAGGTGTCAGGGGGGTTGCAGATCATTACAAGCCACAGACATCCCTGGGGCAGCCAGGCCAGGTGACTCCTCCACAGCAGCAGCAGCTCCGTGGCAGCTCCTTGTTCTTAAGAATCAGCAGCTTTCTTGTGCTTAACCCCTGGGAGACCTTTACTCTTCCCAAGTTAATCCCTTCCCAGCTCCATAGGCGGCTTTGCCACAGTGGATTTATGAGGCAGCGAAAATAAAACCACACTCTGAATGGGTTCCTGTTTCATTTGCTGCACTGGGGGTGCCAGCCCCTTCTTGCCTTTGCTCCTGCAGTGGAGCCTCCAGGAGAAACCTTTCCAAAACCAGCAGGGGCCTCCTGCCAACTCCAGTGAAGCATCAGCAGCTCCTGAGGGTTTATTAATCCCCTTTGAAATGGTGCCTGAGGCTCCCAGAGCACTTGGGCTCAAACTGGAGTCCAGGCTTTGGCTGGAGTCAAGAGCGACCCAGAGTCAGTCAGTTCTGAGCACAAGAGGATTTGAAGGGTGAAACCTGCATCAAACTGGGCAACATCTGTACATGACTTTCTTAAAAATCTGCTCTCAAGGATCCCCAGGGCTCCTGATACAATCCAGTTTAACTCCATTTAAATCCCAGCCTCCAGGAGACATACATTTCTGGCAGTCTCTGGGTGACCATGGAACACAAGGTTGGCATTGCCTGGGCAGCCTCTCATCTCCATCCATTCAAGTGGGGGCTTAAAATAATGCCCTGACAGTGGCTTCTSTTCAAAAGGCTAAAACATGTCCCAAAGGAGGGGGAAAAAGGGTAAAAACATCAAAGAAGAMAAGAGCACAGCATGAAGTGGACGAACCTGCTCTGACAGGCCACCCGAGCCCAGCCAAGCCACCCAGGTGACCACAGCAGATGACCATGATCAGGATGATCCATCCCTGCAGGTCCATGTCTGGATCCTGCCATMCCCTGGCTGTGACTCTGCCACCCCCAGCCCGACACAGCGTGCTGGTGTCTGTCCCTCACACATTTCCCTCAATAACCCTGCAATTTCATTCACATGCTGCGWTTTTACCATTTCAGACTTCTGTACACTGCTTTTAATTTATCAGACTAATTCCAACTGCAAGATCCTGCCAGAGATGGAGAACGGGCTTGACAAACATCCCTTGCTCTAAATAGAAGAATCTATTAGATTCTAGCAGCTCCAAGTAGTAAATTTAGGTTTTATCTCTGCCAGATCCATATTGGTCCCTTCCTGCTCCAGACACCCTGCTGGGTTCCTTTTGTTTAAAGGTGACTGGCAAAGGGAAAGCAGAAATGAGAGATCTGCCTTCTGTACCTGGGCTCTTTCCACTCTACAGAGTCAAGGAAGCAGGAAAGGTTATTGCCTACAATAAAAATAGAATTATTTTTCTGCCTCTTCCTCAGAAATTCAGCTCTAGTTTGAAGCAGGAAAATCTCGACTGGTTGGAGATGGACAAGCAGGACAAGACGGAGCAATTGGCCTGGTGGGACCTTTAAACCCAGCCCTTTGTGCCCACCTGGGGATGGTCCCTGGTGGTGCTATCAAGGAGCCTGGGGAAGGAAAGGGCTTTGGGGCTGCTCAGAACCTGTCCCACAGAGCATTCCTGGGAATGCCAGGGACTCTGCCACACTTGCTCAAGGCCTGCTGCTCAATCAGGRTTCAAATTCACCCTCCCACCTGCACCAGCCTCAGCGGCCACCTCCAGCACCTGCCCAGATRGGGAGGGACAAGCTTGGAGTTCAAACTCAGTTATCTCCCTTTAGAAAAGAAACCCTRGTGCAGGTCACCTTTAATGTGAGTGATAGACTCCAGGTGAGCAATTCCCTGTCCCTGCCTGCCAATCCTTCCAACSCCTGGCTTCAGGAGTGACTGAAACCCAGCACTCTGAGCTTAATTACAGAGCACAAAACACCGGATCACACTAATTGCTGATCTCAACGACATCCCCTCACCCCCCTTCTTAATCTCGGTGTTCCCAGAAGGAAATGGAAAAGTCAAACCTGGGCACCCAGCCCTTCCCCTCGCAGCGCGCTGCTCCTTCCCTGCTCAGGCATCCAGCGGGACACACATCCAGGCTCGGGCAGCACGGGASGCTCAGGAGGGAGGTGGGAGCTGCCACGGAAGCTCCATCCTCCCGCTGGGATCAGCTCCCAGCCGCTGTCCCTGGATCCCAGGCTCTGCTGTGTCTCCAGGCTGCTCTTGGGAGCGCTGGAGATAGGAAGGGCTGGGCCCGGGAATGATCCGTCCGTGCCAGGACGCATTCCCTGAGAGTCAGCAGAACTTTTCAGCCCTTCATTTCATTCTATTATTTCTGCTGATGGCACTATAAATAATTACTCYACACGCTCCGTGTGCTTGAGCTGCTTTGCTGAAAAAAGATGCACATTTTGTTCATCTTTCAACATGCTGCTTGTATTTTTTGGTTTGCAAACCCTGCTCCATGTTCTCCAGCTCTGCAGGATGGAGGGAACAGGTTCCAGGGGCTCACCCGAGAAGAGCTTGCCTGCAGCCCGGCTCAGACCATGGGAACAGGGCTTTTTAACTTTCAGGCACTTTCAGGTTTCCTTGCCAGGTCATTTTCTTCCCTTGGAGCTGGGAACAATGGAGCCATTATCCCACCTCTCGATCACAGGGGACAAGCTCCTTCCTAATGTCACCAAAGTCACAGATGGCTAAARCACTACCAAGGGGTGGGAAGTGCCGAGGAAAGCAGGGAAAAGCAGTAACCCCAAAGGCTTGGGGTGCCCAGGATCCCTCTGCCTGCACAGCCCCACACTCTGTGAGCTCTGCACGGAGCCGTGCCGTGGATTTCCCTCTGTCCTGGCACCTCTGCTCTGTGCCTCCTCCTCTCCAAGTTTYGCTCCTTCACTGCTCAAGGCAAAGTGTTTTGCTGCCCACAAACCCCCTGATCCCTGCAGGTGCTGCTGCTCAGATGCTCATTCTCCGACCCACGGCTCCGCTCTCCCTGCTCACTTCCAAGTTCCCTGTCCCGTCTCTCCCTCGCTCATGGCAAACACCATTGGTGAGGAGAAAAAAACCCATTTTCCTGACCCCGCTGTGCAGCCCCACAGTCCTGTGGGCTTTGGGCCGTGCTGAGTTCACAGGATTCCCTCCCCAAGCCCTCTGCCCAGGGAGAGGAAGGTGAGGCAAGAGTTTTTCCCACTGGATTAAGAAAAGCGGGATTTTTTTTCTGCRCTAGCACCTCAACGAGCAGAACATAAACAGCTCCTCTTCCGATTTCCTGAGAGGTGGCCACCATCGAGCACTTCTCAAGGAGATTAGTSGCTGCTTTTCCAATCCTATTTCAAGCCTCGAGGAGGCTGCTATTTGTCAAAAGTGTTATTAACCTCCAATAGGCACCAGGATAAATGTTTGCTGGCACAGCCTCTTTCCCTCCGGGATCCATGCAGGAGAGAGGCTCCCAGGGACCCAACCTCACCTGGGACCCGGCTGCAAAGACCCAAAGGGGCTCTCAGTAAGGTCAGGGCACCTSAAAGACGCACCCACCTGAGACGGGGACGAAGGAACAACAATCCATAATTTAAGGGAAAAGCCACATTCCGTGGAAATATAAACAGAGAGTCACTGGGTTAAGGAGGAGAGGGGGAGAGGAAAATCACTGGCTGAGCGGGGCAGTTCACAGTTAAATGTTCTCCTGGCACGGGGCTCCTGCTGAAGGGCRATTTATCAGCCCAGCTAAGGCTGGGGTGGGTGACAGTGCTGGGGAGAGGCGACTCCAGCGTGCAAACAACGCTGTCGTTCCCAATAACCCGGGATTCGCTCCGCGAGGCTCTCCAGAACTGCTCTGCATTGCGAGTGCAATGCGCATGGAAGGATGTGGCAAAACTCCCCTAACCTGGGAGAGAGGGGGGACGGAGAGGAGGCGAGCGGCGGCAGCGCGGCGGGGACCAACTTCTGCCGTGATTTATGGGCCAGGCATCCCAACTTATCTTCTGCTGAGCGGCAGCTCCGCGATTTAAGCAGCGAGGGGGGGAAAAAAGCCACAACTCTGGGTCATGCACTCAATTATTTACAAGGGAAGGAGGGGAGAGGGAAGGGAGCGGAGGTGGCAGGACAGGCGGCCCCGGGCCCCAGGTGCGCGGTGGGAAGGCTCCTCCTGCCACCGGCCCCGCGTGAGCCACAGCCACGCGTTAGACTTTCTCCCCGGCAAAGGAAAACACACGGGAAAAGCAGGGGGATGCTCCCAGCTGCCAGCCGGGAGCGGGGAGAAGCCGTGCCCGCAGCCCCGTCCCTCCGCGCGTACCTCCAGCCGCCGGTGCCCGGTGAGCCGCGGTGCCCGTCCATGCCGCGCCGGAGACAGCCCGAGGTGTCCTGGGGAAGCGCGGGCGGCTGCCGTGACTTGGGAATACGGAATATGGTACAAGCTTTAATTAAAAGAGTCTGAAGGCTCTCTCCTGCTCGCTCGTCCTTTTTTTTGCAGTACCGGATCGGATTTAAAGGGCTAGAACCCCAATTTGGCACTGCTGCTGCCCCCGGAGCGCCGCGCTGCCGCCCGGGCCTGCCAGTGCCAGCATCCTGCTGCCGCCCGTCGGGGGCATCCTGGCAGCCCGCGGGGCCGGATCCGGCAGCACCGGGAGCTGCGGTGGCAGCAACAAGCTGGAAATCAAGGCTCCCTCCAGGCGGCACGGTGGGTGGCGAGAGGGRATCCCACAGGCAGCGGGGTGGGCGAGGGCAGCCCGAGCGCTCCTGAGGCTGCACGGACCAAAGTTTGTGCTSTACCAGCGCTCCAGAGAAGTGAGAGGAGGAGGAGGATCGTGTCCCTCTGTTCCTGGTGATGCCACCGCCCTGTGGCAGTGCCCAAAGGCGTTGCCCTCCCAGTGCCAGCCCTGGGTGGAGCGGGGTTGTTGGGAAGAGCTGCGTGACTCAGGGCTGTGGGGAAGGGCSGGTGGGGAAGGGCTGCGTCACCCCAGCCCAGCTCTGCAAGACGGGGTCCTCAGCCTCCTGCCCGCATCCCGTGAGCAGGGAAGCAATTCCATTTGGATTTGGAGGCCACTTGCTGGTGCCAAGGTGGTGGGGAGACAACCTGGCGCTGGTGGTGTGTGAGTGACGCTGATCMCTCCTCCAGCTCCAGGTCCCTCTCCAGATCCAGTCGCTGTCCAGACCTCCATGAAAACACCCATCTGCAACAGGCTGGGCTCTCAGTGCCCCTCGGCAGGGCAGGGATGGCCAAGACACRGTGTCAGCCTTCCACCCAGCTTTCCCAAAAAAAGGAAAGAGCRGATGAAGAGCAGGGTTTCCATGGAGCCCTTCTTGGTCCGGACTTTGAGCTCAAATGGGGAAAACCAAAGGAAACAAGGAGCACATCTTTCTTCTTCCTCTTCTTCTCCTTCTTTATCTTCTTTTGCCCGGTTTGACCCGCAGGTGCCACCCTCCCTCCCCGAGGCCAGCTGGGAACATCCCGCTCTGGGTGTCCGATCGATGTGTGCCGTGCTCYCCGGGCTGACCCGCGTGTTCTGGCTTCCTCTCGCCTCATTAATTACACCCAGGGGTGGGTGCCAAGAGGAAAAGCTGGTTCTAATTCCATGCTGCAGCCCAGCTCCAAGCTGTTGGGATAATTAGCAGGTTATTAATGAACAAGAAGATTCCCACCATGGAGGGAAGAAGGATGGGGAGGGAGGGGAACACCGTTTGGGCCTGGTTGGGATAACCACATTGTAGTCGGAGACTCCGTGCCTCAATCCAAGGCTTTGAGCCGCCTTCAGTGCCCGGGAAGACGCTCCCAGCCCCGGGGCTGCCGGACGGATCCGCAGAGCAAAATCCAAGGATTCAGCTTGGCCGGGGGCCACGCTGGGAGCGGAACAGCTCCGGCTCCCAGCCACAGCCTGCGGACATCCATCTGCTTCTGGGGTTGGAGGAGGCGGCTTTGGAGCCTCCTTCTCCAGTCCTGGGTGGTGGTGACTCGGGGCTGTGGGGTTTTTGGAGCATCCCCATCACCATCTGCCAGGGTTCCTGCTGGAGGCTGGAGAGCGTCACCCCAAACACTTCTCTTTGAAACKCTCATAAACTGTGGGAACAGCACAGTCTTCCTTCAGAAACAATCTGATACCAAGCGCTGGTACCATTTCCCTGGGTTTAGGCACCAGCTGAAAATTCCTGGGAAAGGCAGAGCCTGGTGGGAAAGTGCTTCTCTAAATAYTGAGGGGCAGGGGTGAGATTCCAGCGAAACCAGGGTGTCCTCAGAGGCTCCAGCCCGAGCTGCTGCCATCTCGTGTGTCTCTCCAAGGCATGTGGTTGTTGTTCCTTTAATTATTAATCCTTGCATTGACGTAATCAAATTTGCCCAAGCTTTTAACGGATGCCTCGATGTAAAAAATGAAGGATAAATTTCTYTCCCTCCCTGAAAACTTGTCTCAATCCCATGACCAATTTTATTGCCGTTCTGCTCTAATTTTAAATATAACGAGAAACATTAAGGTTTTCAATTAAAAGATCCCTTCCTTCAGATATTGGAACATAGCCTGAAGTGCAGACCACGTGTGATATTTTTCATTGGGATGGTGTGGGCTAAATCTGATTCCCAGATCAAACACAGTCAGGCTCAGGCTGGAGAGGCTGAGCTGTTCCACTTTGGGAAGAGCCTCAGCCTTGTTTATGTTTTTAGCTGACTCCTCTTGTTTCTGAAATGAACCTTGCATTTATTCCTTCTCTTTTGTCAGCCTGGGAGTCCGTGGTGAGGGGCAGATGAACCTCATGATGCCATCCGGGACTTGTGGGATTTTTGGCTTTTAACTGTGATATGTTTGGTTTTTCCTTCTCTTTAGAATGAGCTGAACCATGGCCACAACAGAGGAGATGCTGCTCGTGCAGTGAGCTCAAACCCCTCATTTGCCACAGTTTCAGTGTTGGGTTCACTGGACACCATTAATGAGAAGTTTGGGTCATGGAAGGTTTTCTCGTGTGTTCTCTCCCACAGACCCTAAATCTTGCACTTGTCCTCCACCCTAAATCTTGCAGGTGGCCCCATCTGGGCCTGTCCCCTCAGGCCAGGTCCCCAGGAGGGTTTGCAGCTGGGCAGATGTTCAGCCCCAGCAGGAGCTGGTGTTTGCATGAGCGAGGTGCCAGCTGGGCTCCCTCAGCATTGTAGGAGCTCATTTCACTCCTGGTGGGTTTTGCTTTCCTAGTGGAAGTGGCACCACTGATTTTACTGTCCCTGAGGGTGCTCAAGGACTGTTTCTCACAGAAACATCAGGTTTGTGCAGATGAGATGGAAAGACAGAGTTAGAGACTTCCAAAAAGCACCAAGGGAAAGGCACTTCAGGTGAGAGGAGCTGAAGCAGAGCCTGGATCAGCCCCTGGCTCCACCTGCCCTGCCCAGAGCCCCCYGGCCCTGCTTGTCCTGCATGAGGCCCCTCTTGTTTCCAGCAGCTCAGCCTCCCTTCCCCAGACCCGGGCTCTGGTGCCCTGGGGAGRGGTGGGAAGGGGGCAGGGACATCACCCCTGCCCCAGGCAGTGGGTGGCACAAACCCATCCCTCAGGAGCTGAGCTGGGCAGGAGCTCATCCAGACACCACATTGTGTTCCTGCTCCGTTCCTTTTCCAACCCAATGAGGCTGCTTGGAAAAGCAGGAATGGCTGAGCTCACGGGAGAGCTGAATTTTCTACTCTTGAGCCAGAGAGTGTTAATTTTGTCTTTCCTGAGCCCAAGAATGTTAACTTTTGCCATTCGTGAGCCCAGGAGTGTTAACTTCTGCTATTCCTGCAGGTTGTGATGTGCCAGGATGCATCTTGTCTSACTCCATCAGGTTTTCTGGCAGCCACACCACCTCACTTTGGTTTTGGGGTTGGAAGAGCCCCTTGCTGCCTCCCTCATTCCGAGTTCCCAGAGCAGAGTCCAGGGGTTCCAGTGCTCAGCCCTGCKGGCTGGAGCCCTCCCTTGATGGAATTAATGAATTCCTGGTTCCCTGAGGGGTTTCTGTGATAAGCCTTCTGTGCTGCATGGAGCAGGWCCCCGGGGATCTGCTCTGGGCAGACAACGGCCTCTCCAAGTGCAAAACTGTGTCAGGCCARGGAAACTGCCGGCTGCATTGGCAATGAATCACCCAAATTACAGCCCTTTATTAAAGATAAAAAGCAGAGAGAATAGAACACGCTGCAAACCTATGGGCAGGGGGTTGGTCTCCTGGATCTGAAGGCAAAGCTTTGAAACCCTGGTTTGCTTGCACAGGGRGGTTGTTTTGGAGAACTTCAAAAGGAATTTGGAAACAAACAAACATGGTTAAACATGGGGGAGCTGATAATTACAAATTATTCTCTTTTTTTCCCCAGATTTGTGAATTGAACTGCATTGCTGCTGCTTGGATGTGGCTTTTCCCCATCAAAAGCTTCTGCCTTCTGTGATCCTGCCCAGCCCAGGACAGGCTTCAGCTTGACCTTGACCCTGCTCCATGCCAGGTTGGCCTCCAAGGAGAGACCCTTTCAAAAGCTGCAAATCTGGCAAAAAAACTCCACCCCAGCTTCACCTGTGTTTGAAAGGCAGAAATCAGCATCAGATTAATCTTTACCAGGTCTGCTGTAAGAGGATATGATAATAACAAATCAAAAGCAGTATCTAGGTTCCAGATACGGAAAAAAGGATATTTTGATTCCACAGTTGGTGGGTGATACTTGTGCAAGACACAGTGAGAGCCCGGGCTGAGCAGGACCAGGGGAGGCTGTCCATGGACAAATGATGGGAATCCCCACTTCCAGTGGCAAGCAGCTTGGGAGAAAAATGTGAAGGAGTCCTAAATCATCCCGTTTCAGGATATAAATCAGCCTCTAACTGACAGTGGGAACAGAAGAGCCTTTATTGGTGGGCTGGGTTGGGGTTTCCAAATGTAACAGAGGAACTGAGGAGCCGTGAGCTGASAGCTTTAACAACAGCTTTAACAACTGCTGCTCCTCTCTGGCTGCTCCCAGCTGCAGCCTCAGGAAGAGCCAAGGTCATGGAGCCAGAGCCCCAACCCCTGAACTGTCCATCCTGCTCCCTTCCACAGACACTGCCCAACTCAAACTCCATTTCACCCTGGAGCAGAGGTCCCATGGATCTGCTCTTCCAGCAGGTTTCAGGACAAGTGGTTGAATAAGCCCAAAATMAATTCTGTGAGAGGAAGAGACAAATTCAGCTCTGTCATGTGCAGAGACAACATCGCTGCCCAGCCCAAACACGGGGATCCAATCTCTAAAATCACAGGTCCAGTGAGGTTGGGAAAGGCCACGTGGATTTCAAACCCTTCTGGGCATGGGGACTCATCCCTGCCCTGGGAAGCTGTGCCAGGGCTGGACAATCCTTCCCCCAAGGAAAGTTTTCCTGCCAGGCTGGTGGGGGCTGAGGGAAGGAGCTGAGAGTGCTGGGTGAAGATTTTAAGGCCATTAACTCCATGGAAAGCAGGTCCTATTGGCTCTGCTGCCCACAGAGTTTTTTGACTGTTTTTTCTTGCTTTCAGCGGAGTCAGACACAGCTGGCAAATTCCAAATTGCCTCAAATCAGGAAAACCTCCAACTAAAACCCCCAAAGGTTTTGTCCCTGAAGTCTGCTCTGCTCCTGATGTGCCCTCCCTGCCCCACACCTGCAGCCCTGGCTGCATTTCCACRGCTCCTCCATCCCAGCAATTCCCAGCTGCCGGACCAGCCATATCCCTCCATCCATCCAGGCAGGAGGGGAAGCCAAAGAGAGCCTCAGCAAAGAGCCCAACCTGCCCATTCCCTATTCCTGATGCATTTTTCAGGCTGTTGGGGTCACTTTGTTCTCTTTTGCTCTTTCAGGAGGACACAGAGCCCACATTTAGGATGGAGCAAGTCAGGCTTTATTACAAGGCCCAGCAGCCACATCTCCCTGTGTGTGGTTTTTCATGTGCCACCACCAATTCTTCATCCAGTGTGGCCAAACCAGTCCATGCCCAGCTCCAGGAGCCCTGTCCTGGGGCCACCAGTCCTGTTGGGTGGCCCTGGCAGTGCAGGACAGACCTGGCTCTGAGCTGGGAACCCTCAGCACCACGGGAGCTCAGTCCCTGGGCCCGGGCACTGCCCCCTCCATCTGAGATCAGTCACATACCAAAGGGCCTTTGCAAGTMGTTTCCATATTTCCTTGGCCTCTCCAGGCTTTCCAGCCCACCCAGAGCCAAGGAAAGGGGCTGGGACTGGGCTCAGGTGTTGCACAGGGCAGCAGCCCCTGCCCAGGAATGGGATCCCAGCACAGGGACCCGGTCCCAGCACCCCACCCTGGCTGGGGACTGTCCCCAGTGGGGAGGAGAGAGTTTGGCTCCCAGTTCACAAGAGTAGGAGAACAGCCATCCATGAAAACATCCCATCCATGTTTCTGGGAACAGCCCAGAAACCCCAAATCTGCCTGATCCCAGCGTGGGCAGCAGGAAAGGGATTGGGATTGGGATTGGGATTGGGATTGGGATTGGGATTGGGATTGTGCCCCTGTGCTCAGGTGAGGCCCCACCTGCAGAGCTGCCCCAGCCCTGGGCCCAGCACAGGCAGCACCTGGAGCTGCTGGAGGAGTCCAGAGGAGGCTCCAGGATGAGCAGAGGGATGGAGCAGCTCTGCTGGGAGGAAAGGCTGGGAGAGATGGGAATGTTCAGCCTGGAGAGGAGAAGCTTTGGGGTGACCTCACTGTGACCTTCCAGGACCTGAAAGGAGCCTGCAAGAAAGGTGGGGAAGGACTCTGGACAAGGGCCTGGAGGGACAGGACACAGGGAATGGCTTCCCACTGCCAGGACACAGGGATAGATGGGATATTGGGCAGGAATTGTTCCCTGGCAGGGTGGGGGCCCCTGGCACAGGGTGCCCAGAGCAGCTGTGGCTGCCCCTGGATCCCTGGCAGTGTCCAAGGCCAGGCTGGACACTGGGGCTTGGGGCAGCCTGGGACAGTGGAAGGTGTCCCTGCCATGGCAGGGGTGGCACTGGAAGGGATTTAAGGTCTCTCCCAGCCCGACCCTTTCCATGATTCTATGATTCCATAACATCCTGACAACCAGGGGGGTTCAATCACATTCCAGCCCCGCCCCGTGCTTCCCTCTGCTGTGTTTTTGGGTAGGTTTTGGATCGCTGGGGCCGTGGCAGAGGCYGCCGTGCCCTCGGGCTCCTTTCTGCCCACGACCCTCCCGGGCAGACCCGCGGTCCCAGAGCGGGCCGGGAGCTGCTCCTGCTCCGCTCGGTGCCCGCGGCTCCCGGGGCTCAGCACGGTCATCAAAGCGCTCTTTGAAGTGCAGCTTTTCTTCCCTGGAATGCAAGGCACGATTTCGGGCCGCCCGGTGGTGTCACTGCCCCGCGGGGGGACACACGACCCCTTCCCGCCCCCCGGGACGGAGCACACGAGGAGCGGGGAAGGGAAGGGTTCAGCCGGGAATGGAATGGAATATTTATGTCCCACACGGAGCAGAGGCAACRCTTCAAATAAAAACACCTCGTTCAGCCCTGCCAGTGATGGCAGCGCGCGTTTGCAGCCGGGAACGTCTGTCCCCTGCCCCCGCTGCCCCAGCAGATGCTGCGGGATCGGCCCCTGCTCCCGGGATGTGCCAGGAGCAGCCCTGACTCCTTTCCTTGGCTTCCCGTCTCCATGGCGATGCTCTGCGTCATCCTCCGAGCACGGCGACATCCGCCCTGCCAGGGCCGGCCTGCTCGGGGGCTCCCGGGGAGGTGACAGTGGCGGGAGCAATCCTGGCCCTGGCATGGGATGGGATGGGATGGGATGGGATGGGATGGCTGGGAATGCTGCTGGGCTGCCTGGCCGTGCCCAACCCTCCCACAGGGAAGGGTTGGGAAGATGCACAAACCCCCCTCCTCCAGGTGCCCTGCAGAGGCTGGTGGAGGGGCTGCAAAGTCACCTCCAGTGTCACCTCCCTGCTCCCCACCCTGGCACGGGGGGGACCACCCTGAGGAGGGATTTTGTCATGCCCTGCCACCCTGAGGAGGGATTTTGTCACCCTTGCCGCCCTGTCCCCTGCACAGGCAGTGCCTGGCCCTCCATGGGGACAGCTCACCACAAACACCAACTGGAGTTTGCTCTGCTGCCTGCAAAGAAACCCTCAAATCAGAGGCAAAGCCCCAGCTGGGACCCTGAGGGGTGCCCAGAACCCCGGGGTGTCTGTGCTGCCCCTTCCCCACGGCTCTGCCCAGGGCAGGGCTGGGTCTCTCCTGCTCCAGCACCTCCCAGCAGGAGCAGAGGAGCTTCTCCGGATGGGATGGRATGGRATGGAATAATGGCTCTTCACCCTGTGCCTGCCCTGCAGGGAGATGTGGTGTCCACACTCACCAGCCCTAATGCAGCCCCCAGGGGAGAGGACATGGCCTGAGGCAGAAAAAAAAAAAAATCTGCCAAACTCCCAAATTTGGGAGGAAGATTTTATTAAGGGGTCTTGGAAGGGAGAGGRAAAAGAAGAGAAATGTGTTGGGTTTATTTGAAGCAGACATTGGAGACCACTGTGGCTGTCCCAGGCCCCATCCACCCCCAGGCTGCTCCGTGCCTTTATCCTTCCCTAAATCACCTCCCCTCAATCAGCAGAGGGAATTGTTTGAAYGAATTTTAGATTAAAATTAAAGGGTAAGAGCTTCTCCCGCCTAAAACCTCATTTTGGGTTAATCCTGTACTTATCCTAAATGTGAATGAATCAAATAATTGAAGGACAAGGACATGAGAACAASGAGTATCATCATGGAGAGGTTCCCATTATCGTGTGTGGGATTACATCCATTCAATTCCGTGCTGGAGAATGTGGATTAACCCTTCCTGTGGCCTCACCACACCCTGGGAATCCTCTGCTGCTGCCCTTGCTGGCCATGCCCTGTGCTGGGGGAGCAGCCAATGGACCATCCCTTTGGGATGAGGAGGGAATAGCACAGTCCTGGCAGGTCCTGAGGGGGGCAGGGGAGGTGACAGGATGGGAATAAACTGGAGAGAGGGATGGGAATAAACTGGAGAGAGGGATGGAAT